>OZ026618.1:55828165-55851629 GCA_964020975.1 Hermodice carunculata | reverse complement strand
CGTGTCGCAGCTGTCACAGCTTTCACAGCATATATATATATATATATATATATATATATATATATATATATATATATATATATATATATATATATATATATATATATATATATATATATATATATATATATATATATATATATATATATATATATATGTATATATATGTATTTATGTATATATATGTATATATATATATATATATATGTGTGTGTGTGTGTGTGTGTGTGTATGTATATATTTCATTTTACCGTTGTGTCCTGTTATTTCCTTCTCTATCTCCCTCAACTTGATATTGATCTTTAGAACAGAAAAAAAAACAGATTCAGGTCAAAAATAGATATACGCGACGTTTGATACATACTTTATTTTTTATTTTTATTTTTTTTTGCTTCTTTTGTTGCAATCCAGTAGCGATGATTTAAACATTCGACGACATGGATGCATCTTCTTCAATTCCTTTTGTGCTTTATATCGCATGGTAAAATGTCTACTAACATGGCTCGAGAATATCAAGTTAGCTCACCGAATCTGTGGCTTTTTTCCCGCTTATCCGGGAAAATGGCCAGCACTAAGCACCCAAACGACTCCAAGGAATGCTGGTGACTCATTCTAATGCAAGGAGGAGTGGAGCTGACCATTCACTGTGTACAAGGCAAGACGGCCATACATTTTATGCCGTGCCCCTAATTTTCAGGCATGGGAACCTTTGTCGCTTTTATTTGATTTGCATCAAGCAGGTGCAAAAAATATATTGCTTTGTCACCCTTGCGATGGTTTGAATAATGGCAGACAAAAAAGCATATTTGACATTGCAATGCCATCATCATGTTTTGGCGGTATACAGAAATTAATGGAATTAATGATAATGAAAATAACAGAAATGTAATTTGACAATCTCTTATCCCAAACAAAAGCTTGGGCAGCAGCCACACGTGAACTTTGCAAAGTAGACGATGGCTACTATACTTCATACACAACAGAGTCATTGTAGGCGCAACTTCCGCCGCAGACAATAGTGACTACAATCGATCTGTTGGGCATAGGTTAATTTCTCTCATCCTTTTCGACTGGTGTTCCATCATACTTTGATATAGCGCTACCGATTTGTATTTGCTTCTGATTTGGCAACCGTAAGATATAATGGATCTGCTACTCTTTACAGTGAAACCCTACTTTTAGACCCTTCCAGTAATAAGAACACATTATAAATAAGATCGGATTTGCAGTAACTATGTATTTGCTTTTCAATGTGAATGCATGTACTAGCAGTTTAAGAATTTTGGCCACTTCCAAATAAAGACGACTTTCAGTGCAACCATAAGTTGTTTCCGTAGTGGGGATCTACTGTTTTGATGTTGAGCAATGTGCACTGTACTAGAGGATTAAAGATATCAGTATACCGATGACAATACCAACGGTAACAATAATGCTTTCTAAAAAAAAAAAAAAAAAAGAAAACATACAGAACGCACGAAAAACAAACAAACAAACAAACGAACAAGCAAATAAAAAAGAAAAAATAAACAAAACAAAACAAACAAACAAAAAAAAAAAAAAAAAAAGAAAAAAAAAAGAAGAAACCCCCCAGTCCTAACAAAGACAACTACATTGACCACAGTAACAGCAATACAAATCTTCACAATAGTTATATTGTTGATGATCCTTATTTGCGGAGCCCAGGCTGGCCAGAGTGTTGTTCATCCTGTTATGTCGTATCTGCTTGAAACATAACTTAAAATCCAATTGTAGGAGCGAAATAGTAGGCTCAAAATGATGATGATGATGATGATGATGATGATGATGATGATGATGATGATGATGATGATGATGATGATGATGATGATGATGATGATGATGATGGTGATGGTGGTGGTGGTGGTGGTGGTGGTGGTGGTGGTGATGGTGATGGTGATGACGATGACGATGACGATGACGATGACGATGATGATGATGATGATGGTGGAGCGGGTGGTGGTGGTGGTGGTTAAGTATACAGGACACTTTAACTTGCGTCTCTGTACAAAACCCACTTGCAAAAATATGTCATCTTTTGTTCTTCGTCAGATGCAGGGAAAGACTCGCATATATTTAGGGCTGTTCCAAAAAATATCCTATGGGGGGGATGGACGGCAAATTTTTTTTGTCCGCTACCTGGAGGCTCTGAACGGCATGCATGTCCTATGGGTGGTGGAAAAAACAAAACATCTGTCCTTGGGTTGGAGGGTTAATAAGATCGTGTGTCCTATGGGTGGAGGTATTTTTATTCTCCATGTCCGGTACATTATTATATGTTATATCAATCAATTTTAATAAATTCAATTACTTTTTCATTCTTTCCCATTAGTGTTGTTTCGGCTTCTCCGATGTCTTTTCCCGCCTGTAGAAATCTATTATAAATCTGGTACCCTGTTATACTCTAGTATTACAACATGTACGATCAGACTGCGTACCAATATATAGGTGGCGCACCGTTAGCAGCACAAACCGAAACCGGAAGTAGCGAGGACAGCGTCAAACACGAGAAGGCAGATTGAAATACATGGTGTACTTGGGTCAAGAAAACAAAAGAAAGTGTGTATTTTGTGTTGATTATCTAATAAAGTTTCTGTAAATGCACGTGTGATGAATTGTAGTCATGATTGGTATATGCATTTGCCTGGGGAATAGCAAAGAGCGTGGTTGATTTCCCCATGGATGTACGACGGTAGGTAGGTTCTGTTCAAAACAGTGATCTCCGCATGCTGAAGTTGCCTGGCTAATGCCCCATATGACAATGCATGCACAAGCCATTCACCATACAGTTGTGTTACAAAGCAAGCTAGCACACTGAAGAGGGTGACTGAAGGAGCAAAAGGTACATAAGTGTACTATCAACTCATTCCATACTGAAAGATCGTGAGAAGTCTGAATCAACAGCTTTGCACACTTCCAATATTGCACCTGGAGTTTGCTGAGAAAAGCTGTTGACTGTGTGGTCTTTTCATCTACCTCGTTTCATAATTGGAATAAAATTAGTTAAAGTTGAACAAAGTCAGATAAAGGGATATTTTTGTTTTGGCTGAAAAACATGGATCAGTATGGAATGAGTTATTAAAGTAAAGTAGTTTTAGATTGACATGTCATTTAGATAATCTTTACACCCATCACCACATCTAGGGCTAGTTTCTCAAACAGACTGGTTCATGAAATAGTTTTCTTATGGCTGCAGTATTTGGTTTGACCAATCAGCGACAAGAAAATTTGGTACATTTAATACTTTGATAAGTTTAAGTAAAATTTTGAATGTGGGTGTTGATCATTTAAAGCAGTCCTTTTTTATTAAGGATTGAAAAACTCACAATGTTACTCTGGCTTCAGTATAATTTTGGGTTTTTTAAAAACACTTGATTGTAGTGATCTGCCAAGTTGGTAGAACACTAACTTAATTTAAAGGTCACACGCAAGTACATATACAACATGTAGGAGAGAAAAGGTGTACTTGACACACAAAGTCTATTAAAAAGCATTACAACCATCATCACTATAGTGTAGTAAGTGTAAGAGCATTGCAAGCTAAAAGAACATGAGTTCTACAGCTTAATAATGCTCTGTGCACAAACTGCAAGCTTTGAAATTAAAAAACAAAAGTCAAATCACTTGGAGAAGCTGTATTTGGTTGCACATTTAAAGTTTGAGCAGTATAATATTGAAAGTTTAGTTGTGCCATGATGTGTATTTCTATAATTGATGCACCATTATTGAACCACACAGGCATGCTGTACTCTTGTTTATTACAATGGCGAGCTGATATTTTGAGATTCAAATTGGTACTGTACATGTATATCACCTCTGTCATGTATTAAAGAAATATAGGTATATCATAGTATTAAGCACCCCTTAAAAACACTCACGCATTTATTTATGAAATGCAGTTTGTTTCATACACAAATATTGCTGAAATGTGCACCTTGAAATTTTCAAATTTTCCAAAGTGTGTATGGAGTTAAAATTTGTGTTTTTGAAAAAAAAATTGTCCTAGGGGTTGAGGGGGGAAGGGGGTTACCTGTCCTGTGGATGGAGGAGTTTAAAAATAGAAATGTCCTATAGGTGGAGGCGTCTAGTGAAAGGTATGTCCTGTAGGTGGTGGTGCTTTCAAAAAGGTGCCTTCCACCCCCTCCATAGGATATTTTTTGGAACAGCCCTTAGTCATACTGAAGTCTGCATCACTCCTCTCGTTAAATTAAATAATGTAGACAACAAGAGGATTAAACATTTTGACTTGGAAAATTTGACGGCAACATTTTTCTTTCTTTCCTTTTTTTTTTATCACCGAATGAAGATTTAACCAAATTATCTCAAAGCCGAGGCATATACAACATTCGGCGGGTTGGTTTACAGAGTTTTCTTAAGCACAGTTAATCATTAACTTGAGGATTGTACAGCCCCCAAATGAACAGATACCATTGTGCGTTAATGCAAATTCAACACAAAATATGTTTTGTTTTCTTTCTTTCTTTTTCATCAAAGCAGTATTGGTTTTGTTGGTCTATGCTAATGGATTATCCATTATAATATAAGCTTATTATAGTTAGATTTAAAGGCGAGCACTGATTGGCCGTTGGGTCTTTGCAGGTCGTGTGTTAAAGATCATGATAATATAAGCTTATTATAGTTAGAATAAAAGACGAGCACTGATTGGCCGTTGGTTCTATGCACGCCATGTATTAAACAGCAATAACACATGGTGCTCATGAACAATAACACATGCTAGAGATTCCCTTTTTACCGTTAGGTGGTGTGGTAAGTCGGGCTTTTTTATTTTAAACCAAATTTATACAACTGCAGAATTGTTTTCAATTTCACGAATCAACAGTCGGAGATATATAGCGTTTAGGCCTAACTAGTACCTGTTGTTATTCGTGACTTCAGGCCTTCTTCTGATGGTATTAAAATTTGTTGCTTCACTGATGCCAAAACATATTTCTCGTTAATTTTTCCTGTTATAAACCTGCTATATGGTTGTTTATGTTATAAATCAAATGATGCATGGGGACAATGTGCTATTGAAGGTCATCAGTGCACAAGGCGTCCTAGGTGATTAACAACACACTCGACTGACGCCTTGTGTGTTATTGATCTCCTCGAACTGATGAACTTCAATAGCACATGGGCACCCCTGCATTATTTGTATGATATCACAACGTGCTGTAAATGACATACCACATGTAATAGCTATTTTCACCTTCATAGAACCCGAATGTAGCATGAAAATATAAGACCTATTATTGTGTTTAGCTGAATCTCACAGCCTTTACATGCACATTATATATATATATATATATATATATATATATATATATATATATATATATATATATATGTATATATATATATATATATATATATATATAAATTTATATATATTAGGGTACTCGATGTCTTAAAGGTTATCATGATTGGCCATGTTCAAATTGAATACATGTGTGACTCATGGGTTGTTCTAACCGTATGGTGCACTTTAAAAAATTGAGTGTAAAAATAATACTTTTAAATTTATTCACCTTTTTCAGTGAAAAAAAAATTACTGCCCCCTGAATCATCGCTTTCCGTTCATTTCCGACACCCTCAAGGTGCGAAAGGTTAGTGACGTCACAAACGCAACTCCGCTGGCTGACGGAGAGGAGCGCATGCAAAACATCCATTTTAGTCTCTGGTCCCGTCCAGGCCGGGTTGTTGTGTTGCTGCTAATTGTAGCAATACAAATTTTACAACCATTATCTTGCGTGCATTCCCCGAAAGATCCACAATTATGGAGAGCGTGGACTCGTGCAGTCAAAATTTTCAGGGACAAGTGTCTAGGCGCCAGAAACCGATCTCACCTGTGCAGCGAACACTTTGTGGAAAGTGACTTTAATTCTTCAAATATGACGATGTTTAGTATGGGTTTGGCGACAAAAAGTATGGCTGTAGCCAGATGCGGTCCCAATCGGTGTTCAAGAAAGCCAATGCTACTGTGAAAGTAATAACTCTGTCTGAACGGGGTATGGCCGTGGGTGATGTTGCCGGGACAGACCTGACCGGGCACAGCCAGATTCCGCTGCCGTCAACGGCATGGTAGCCAATCTGTACCCCCCCCCCCCCGCCCAAACAAAGTGCAGTAGTTCCAATGAAACAACAGAAATCTCTATCCCAACCATCAGTGTTGAGGGTATTTTCTCTTGGTCAATGGAAGGAATCGTGGAACTAGGCATTACTCCTAAAACCAGGAACAATGATTCATCACTTTCTTCAAACAGTATTTACAAACTAATCTTTAGTATGATCCGGATTTCAAAGTTTGCATTACATCAGGAAGTTGTATACACCTCCCTGATTACAGCGAAATATAGGACTAGTAGTTCAATGACTGTTACAATGTATCATATAATTAGCAGTCGCCTGTCACAATGACAACACCCGTCTGCGATGTTACAGACTATTACATTGTTACAAAACGTTAATGTGTTAAACCGTTTCGATTCAATCGAGGGAAAAAATGGGTGGAAACATGGGCAAACAAGGACCGATCTTGTTCCATCCCCATGTCTAAGGTTGAACAGTGTACAACAGGTCCCTGGGTTGAGTTAGGTAGCCACTCTTATGTGTATGTCCAATTACTACAGTATATTGCGAGATGTTTAATCCCATAAGCAGATAACACTCGTTTGGATAAGCCTCATCTACGCAGCTCTCAAGAGCAGTCAGCGGCTGACCTTCAATCTGTGTCCATCATGTACCACGGTTGGTGACAGTCCATAGCAAGCATGTCTAGTACTTTTTAATAAGAAATATCTCTTTTGCAACGAATTATCATTGCCCATACGGGAAGTTGGGATCGTCTGGCTGTCCCACGGCTGGACTCCCAGTAGTACTAGACTAATGACGGCAGGGTTCTAGGCGTCCCACTCATGTCTGTAAGGCTGAAAGGTCTTTTCCTGTACTGTTACAGCTTTTCTTATCAATTAATTATTCTTCATCCTCATCGGACAAAATACATGAAAACTCAATTCTCTGGAATCACTATGCTGTGTTGCATCTGCCATTACTGTTAGCTGACTGAAGATACTCTGGCTTATAATGCATTAACCCCAGCCAGCGGGTTGTGTTTATGACGTCACCAACACTTCCCTGCATCGGGCCACGATGGGAGAAAATGTCCGCGCTTTCATGGTGTAATTGTGGGGCACTTTTTGGAGCTAAAACACAATTCAAAAATGAAATTTCACATCATGTTATTTCGATATCATATCTGGCCACCCTAAACATCAACTTTCTAATTTGTAGCACCCATTCAATCAAGATGACATTTAAAAGCAAATGATGCAATGTTTTTATTCCTGACGGCAGGATAACAATGATTCTGACTGTTCATCTGTTGCTCAAGCTACTGTTCATCTATTCACCAAGCTACTACGCTATCAATATTATTAAATTTGGGTACCGAGATATAGCATGTCCTAGGGTTATATTTTGCAGCAGTAGAAACATTCCTCATATCTTGCGTTTATGGAAAATGTAAACTTTTACCTTGTTTTTATGCTACACTGTTACTATTATTAAATTGTAATGCCAGAAATAAAATCCTAGGGGCATGGAAGTATTAATTTTAAAAAGAATTCCTGCTTTCTGGCCTCCAAGGACCAAAGTCGGAAAGTGAGTGTCCTGAACACAAGTAATCGCGCACATGCATGCTAAATTATAGCTCGAGACAAAACGCCATGTGATGATTACTTCCATCCTGGGCGGTGGGGAAGTTAATTTGACCTAATCGTCACTGGCACTCGATCTACTGTTTTGGTATAGTGGTGTCACCTTTAACGAATGAAAGATCTCGTCAAGTCATCTTCTGCAATGAGGTTGGTTCGTGGCGGATATTTGGTCAGTCAGAGTGGCAAGTCATTTTTAATGTTGCCTTGCAGAATGGCGAGGGCAGGCCATTTACGGGCAGAAAAATAATTGAGTTGTGTATCTACCGGTGTCAGGGAACAACGAGTTCACAATAAGTGAACTTTAAGTAAGAATCTCATCGCTTTTCTCATGAAATGTCATCTTGTCTATATTAGCGGGAAGCAGATCAAGTGTTATAGAACAATTCCGCGTCATTACAAAAACGCCCAATTTTTGGCATCGGGTGACATTCTTTACCGATGAATCTTTAACATAGTTTCTCCAGGGTAAGGATCATTTTTGTCCAGGTTATTGTTGCAGCATGCAGCGGGGCCATAAAAACAAGAGTATGGCACTATAAATCCCACGCAAATTTGTGACACTAATACATTTGTAGGATAATGGAATATTAAATACCTTGCTTTTGCCAAAGTTGTCAGCATCATGTATCCTCTGAAAAACTCTACCAAATAGTATGGTAGCATTGGTATTACGGTGAACAGCATTGTAATTTGGCAGGGTTCCATTTAAGAATTACATAAGAGAGAGAGAGAGAGAGAGAGAGAGAGAGAGAGAGAGAGAGAGAGAGAGAGAGAGAGAGAGAGAGAGAGAGAGAATTTGGTTATGATTGGGTCTTACATTGGTGTTCACAGGGGATATACAATGAGCTCGCTGAGCAGCATATCGATGCACTTTGAAGCCTGCATGCCCCGGCGTGTGGAGCAGATTTCACAATTTAGTAGGCGAAGGATCATTGGAATGAAAAAAGTTTGTCTTTTTGGGTATAAAGTAGCTGGGAGGATGCAGCTTTCCATATGTCACTATCAACAGGTAGTGGAGGTACTACTGGTCCACCGAGACACGCCTTCAAGCAAAACAAAAATTTCCTTTTCAGGACCACCACAATATTGCAAAGGAGTGATTGAGTGGAATGGTATCATACACCTAACACTAACACCACACTAACCATTTGCGTTATGCGCAAATGCTATACCAATAGTAGTATATTCTTTCTTTCTTTCTTTCTTTCTCTCTCTCTCTCTCTCTCTCTCTCTCTCTTGCTCTCTCTCTCTGTGAGCTGGAAATTGATTCTGGTACAGCAATGAAGAAACACCAAAATGATTAGACTGAAAACATAGTCTCCCTCTCACTCTGTCTGTTTCTCCGTCTCTCACTCTGTCTCTCTTTCTTTCTCTCTCTCTCTCTCTCTCTCTCTCTTCCTCACTCTTTGTCTCTCTCTTAGCTGGGAATTGATTCTGGCTTAGCAATGAAGAAACACTCTAATGTTTAGACTGAAAACATAGTCTATCTCTCTGTCAGTCTCCCTTTCTGTCTGTCTGTCTGTGTGTCTGTCTGTCTCTCCCTCTCTCTCTTTCCCTGTCTCTTTCTCTCTTTCCCTCTCTCTTTCTTTAGCTCTCTCTCTCTTTCTCTCTCTCTCTCTCTCTCTCTCTCTCTCTCTCTCTCTCTCTCTCTCTCTCTCTCTCTCTCTCTCTCTCGCAGCTAGGGAATTGATTCCGGGATAGCAATGAAGAAATACCATAATGATTAGACTGAAAAAAATAATATAGTAGCAGGTATAAGGACTATGGTGGCGAGTTTTTAGGAATACATTGACGGATATGGAGGTATGCAATGACGGGTATGAGGAAGCACATTGATGGGCATGAGGGAATTCCTTAATAGATATGCAGAAATACTCCAATGGAAAATTGCAGAAATATACCAATGGCGGCGGGGATATATATTGATGGTTATGGAAGAATCCAACGGTGAGAATAGGGAATACGATGGGGGGAATGGGAAAATGTATTAATTAGTGAAGGCAGGAATGTGTTCGGTATTTGGGATACAGTGACAATATGGAAGAATACAGGGATGAAAACGGATGAATACGTAGATGGTTTTAGAGTAATTCAGGGATTGCTATGGAACAATATAGTGACAGAAGCGAGAAATACAGAAATGAGTAGGAAGGAATATAGGGATGGCATGGAAAAAACATAGAAATGGGTATAGAGGATTACTGAGACGGGTACGTGAAATAAAGTATTAGTAAGGGGGAGGGTTACGGAAAAAGAACAATATAATGATTGGTATGGAGGAATACAGTGATGGATATGTAGGAGTCTGGTAACGGGCATGACAGATTATATTCACGCTTACGGAAGAATACTGTGATAAGTGTAGCGGGTTTTAGGCATGGTTAAGTAATGATACAGTGATGAAAGTGAAGTATCACATTGAGCATATGGGGGCATACTATTATGGGCACAAAAAAATACGTTGTTCATATTCATTATGAATAATGGGTGTAATGTAGAATGGTACTAAGTTTACTGGACAATACATTGATGCTTGTGGATGGATAGAGTATGGGGTATGCAGGGATACAACAGTGGGTACGGGAAATAAAGTCATTGGTACAGTGTGGAAACAAAAAAAAGTGGCTGCCCAAGAGTATGTAGCAATACAGATATTGTATACAAACATAAACTAGAAAAAAGATTTGCTTTACAGCAAATCTGTCTGGATGCCTTCAAAATGAGAAAAGTTTGAACTGCTACACTTTGCCATTATTCAACATAATCTAAATTGTGTGTGTTATGCTAATTTGTATCAATTAGAAGGCTATACCTTTGGTTCTTGGTTCATTGGACGTGGCCATATTAATAACCTATAAAATAAAGTTGAATGACCCTACTATCTGTTATAGTTTTTAAATTATTCAAAGAGTTTAATTTTGCGTATTTGCCGAAATTGCATAAATTAAAATCCTACAACTTTGGTTTATGGTTCATTGCATACGATGTTGTCACATACCTACAAATTGATGTCGGAATGGCGCCTGTATGCATAATAGTTTTGAAGTTATACAAGATTTAAATTTATTGTATTCATCTTATTAGCATAAATTAGAATTACACAATTTTGGATCATGGTTCATTGGATGCAGCTGAGTCAACAAACCAAAAAACCGAAGTTTGAATGGCACCTCTATCTATAATAGTTTTGAAGCTACTCAAGATTTAAAATTTTGCATATCCATCTAATTTGCATAAATTAAAAACCCGTTAACTTTGGTTCATTGTTCATTGGATATGGCTTTGCCACAAACTGATAAATTGAAGTTGGAATTTCATTTCTATCTATAATAGTTTTGGAGATGTTCAACCTTTAAATTTTCCAATGCCCCTTATTAGTTGAAATTCTACAACTTTCATTTACTGTCCAGTATATTGGCAGGTGTCACAAACCTACATGTGCCCATTAAGATTTTGTGTCTATTTGCAGTAGTTTGGAAGATATGGAGCCTTAAATTTTAGAAATCCCCTATTTGCACAATTTTAAACATGTCGATTATTCCAAATCAGATAGTCAACTTCCTTACTAGCTCTGTTGCCACGCCAAGTTTAAACACTGTAGCTTGCACGGTGTCCGAGAAAAGCTCCGGACAAACTATGTGGTGGAAATTAGAAGGATAAAAGAAAGAAAGAATAAAATAGGGAAAACTTTTGAGAAAACAGTATGTCTGAGATGGCACCCAGACATAAAGAGGGGGAGGGATATTGGAGAGGGAGAGAGAGAGAGAGCCCAGTCATCATCTCTTTCAAATTTTTACAGCTGAATAATTCATCACATGTAGGTCCCCGTTCAAGGTGATGGTATCGTTGCCTGTTTAGCAGACCCCGACCCTTGACAATTGTACAGGGACCCTGAGGCACCAGCCACATACAAAAATGGCCTGACAGTTCTGCTGTGACCAACCTGCCTCCAACCTTCCTACACAGACAGCTTTGCAAACATACAAGCATGTCCAGTCCCGATGCAGACCCCATGGGGGTCAGTTAAGAGCACTGTATAACGGCAGACTTACATATTCAGTGGACCCTGTCTAAAACCTGATCTTCAGTCAAACAGCAATCAGCAGAACTGTTTTGCAGCCACACAGGATCCAAACATGCATTTCCCCTTAACAGGGTTTGCATGGCGATTATGAGCTTTTTTACACAGAAAGTATTAAGTGATAATTGTTTCATTAAATATTTCAACATGTGAATCTGACTTGACATAAAAAAATCATGATAACAGTCTAAATTATTTTGTGTCAATGTAACAAATAAATTTATGTTTAACACATTGTGCCCCCTTTCCCCCTTCCACAAAAATATATTCATACAATTAACATGGTAAAAAGCTTCAAACTTGCCACATTTAGTTGCACTTCTAGAACTTTTGTTCACTGTTCATTGACAGATGTCTCAAACCTACAAGTGGAAGTTAGCACTTTGTGTCTATCTGCAATAGTTTGGAAGATAGGGAGCTTTTAAGTGCCCCTAATTTGCATAATTTTAAACATCGTGACTATTCCAAGTCAGGTTCCTAATTTCACTGGCAGGTCAGTCACCATGGCAAGTTTGGTGGTTTTCGGAATAGTAGGGTCCAAAAAAACTCCGGACAAATCTGGCCGTAAAGAAAGAAAAAATGAAAGAAAGAAAGAAAGAAAGAAAGAACGAAAGAAAGAAAGAAAGAAAGAAAGAAAGAAAGAAAGAAAGAATTTTTGGAAAACAAAATGTCTGGGTCTGCCCCCAGACATAATGAATTAAGTTAGCGTATAGGGGAATCCATTAATGGGTATGACAGAATACGGTTAACGTTATGGACGGATACATGGTAACGGGTGTGAACAAAGAAATTATAGGGCAATAAATTGATCATTTCGTAGGTATTGAATGATGTTGTTATGGAGGGATATGTAAAAAGGTATGTGCATGACCATAGTGATTGCTAGGGAACACATTGATTAGTATATAGAAAACCGAGATGGGTTGAGAGAAATAGAGTTGTGGGTATCCAGGAATATTTTGATGTGTATGAGAATCATAGCAATGACAACTATATGTTATGTACAAAGATTAATAAATTGAGAGTATGGAAAAGAAAACATTGATGGGTATTGATTTTCAGAAGATTAACCACGGATAGATACAGTAATGGGTGTGAGTAAGAATATGAAGATGGATAAAAAAATACATCTTTGGAAATAAGGGGGTATTGTGCCGTGTATGAAACAATATAGTTCTTCGTCGTACCAACATTGCGGTGACAGGGATAAAATATTTATAGGATTATCGATAAGGGAGAATATGTTGATGGTATAGCTGAGAATTGATATGTATGAAGGAATGCAATAATGGGTATAAAAAACAGGAATACAGTGATGGGTATGGGCAAGAACATTGATAGTTCTAAAGAAAAAGTGGAGGGTGTGGAGGAATATAGTGATGGGAAAAGGGTAATGGAATGATGGATGGGGGGACAGACACATGAATATGGAGGAATGCACACATGAAAGTGTGTATGGAGGAAAATATCAGTGCTTACGGAGAAAAGTAGTAAGGGATATGAATGAATACGGTACTGATGATGAAGTAAAACAGTGTTGAGTATGGACGCATGCAATAATGCAAGCATATGGGGGACACGCTGAAAGTATATTGAATATAGTGTAGTTGCATATGTCACGTATAGAGCGATAAGTACACGATACAAAAATGGGATATCTCCCGCTGAAAACGGGAGGGTTGGAGTCTGCCTTCTGTCTACACCAATGGGGTAGTATGTCGCATTTGATATCCTCACGCTAAATTTTGATCAATGTCTAGGTATTCTGACATCGGACCGGGAACGGTATCCCAACAAGGTTATATCAAATTCTTACTGGCGGTTTGAGTGGCTGCAGTAAAATAACCATCTGGGAATCATGGTTTTCTTCCAAAGTAATCATCCTAGTTCCCCCTGTAGGTCATGCGACATTACTTAAATATAAATTGTAAAAACCCGTTTGGTACGAAATAACGTGGTACTGCTTGTCTAGAAACCATCAGAAACTGGTCGATGTCAAGAGAGTCACCATTTGCCTAATTGTAGGACAGAATGAGTTTTGTCACCGTTAGCCATGAAACGAAGCGAAAATCCGTAATAAATAATTGCACCCGTTATTTCTCAAGAATTGAGTCGATACAGCCTCTCTTAAATAACAGTATTAATCTTACATGAAATTGTTACTCATAAAAGCACTTTTCCATGAGTTTAATTGTTGTGGAGTTGACCGTTGAAATTGCAAGACATGAAACAGCTGGCTGGATTACATACAACTGTACCAAGGACACCATAAATTAAGTGCTTGCATGGTTAGTACATTGACTTCTTATTCATTCTTCTGTTTGTTTGCTTGTTCTTTTCCTGTCTGGAATATATAATTCTAACCCTAACGAAAAGTGTTGAATAAATCAATGTCCACTGCTAGTACTTGCATAACACGGCTTTTAAAATCTTGACTTTTTTTTTATTACTTTGGCAGTTTGCGCTGTTTGCAAACACAGATAATGCTGAAGTGACAGGGTGCATTTAACTGTCACAGAAACTATGATGATATAACTAGCGCACCATTATTATATGCCAGTACTTCACCATGCATTGGAAGCAAATGCACTTTACGGTGACGCTTTGCCCTAATGAATCAGTTACATTGTTTTGCTGTTGCATAACATAAAAGGACACTGTAAATTAGGTCTAGTAGTTGGAGTTTCCCACAGGTAGGTTCCTTTAACCCCCTTTTTGGCAGGATAATAGATTTCTTGCAGACGCACCAATATTCTATATTGGGCTAATAGATCAGAGTAAATCCACTAAGTGACTCGACTGCCGCGTGGTAACCATCCGTCTCGGCTTCCTCACAGTATTGCTGCTTCCAGGAACCATCGTTAGTAAAGCAGCATTACGCAACGAGTTGAAACCATTTTCGGAGGGTCCAAACGGTGGTATGCTGGTATCAGAAACGCCTTAATGGTGGATGGACGCTGTTCCACATAGATTCTAGGCTAAGATTTCTGGACTTTCATTCAGAAAACCGCTTGTAACAGAAAAGACTCAGATGTACAGGTAACTTCTAGCGGACGCATACCAAAGGAATCATTTGAAACAAAACGAACAAGCAGACACATCTTCGTTGCTTGTTCAGCTCGTGTGCCTTTGTTGGTCATTCGTCTGTGTAAAGATTACATAATAGTGCATCTGATACAGCGCATACAGCATACATTTCTGTTACTTATCATAAATGGCATTATTATGATTCTTATCCAGGAAGCAAAAGCGCTAAATTTAGCACTGCCGCGTTAATTCACTTGTCTGTCAGCTCAGGTTACATGCTTGTGCCCCCCCCCCCCCTTTACCGGAGGAGGGGCGTGTAGTAATCCTTTTTTTCCGTGCGCCCGTGCCTCTCAGCGTCCGTCCGCTATTCGGGTCCGGGCTGTAATACGCTTTTCCTTCCACTTAGATAAATGAAACTTTACACACAGGTGCATCCGGACATTAGGGTGTGTTATGTACCAAAAATACACTGTGTAAAGCCACAAGCTAAAGTATCTGGGCTGAGACAAGGAATAATCTCATATTCCTTGTCTCAGATCTGGGTCACACCGACATACATGTATTCTTGTAAAACGTGTCCGGGCTATATTTCCCTTACCATGTAACTCAGATTAATGAACTTTACTCACAGATGCATCTACACATAAGGGTGTCTCATGCAACAAAAGTAAGTCACGAGATCATATGTGCTGGCCACAATGACATATACTTATAAAATCGTGTCGGTTATAAATCCTTTACTACTTAACTTAGTTTCATGAAATTTCACACACACACACACACACACACACACACACACACACACACACACACACACACACACACACACACACAGACACACACACACACACACACGCACGCACGCACGCACGCACACACACACACACACATATATATATAAATATATATGTGTATATATATATATATATATATATATATATATATATATATATATATATATATATATATATATACATGATACTTTATGTCCGGGCGGTACTTCTGTTTTCCTTCAAATTAGATAACTGAGACTTTACATACCCTTGCATTTAGATTAATGAAACTTTACACAAAGGTGTGCCTACACATAAGGGTGTATCATGTAGCTAATGCAGGTTACGGAATCAACTATCTGGGTCACTGTGATATATTCTTAACTATAACTCCTTTACTCTGTAACTTAAATTAATGAAACTTCACACACACACACACACACACACACACACACACACACACCACACCACACCACACGCACACATTAACACACACTGACACACACACACACACACACACACACATCTTAACCTGAAATATATCAGGAAACAAAAGTAGGTCACTGGTCAAGTACCCAGGTTACGGTGATACAATCATATAAAATAACAATTCTCCTCGTATCATTTCTGCGATTCTGTTGGCCTTAAAATTAGATTAATGAGACTTTAACCACAGGTGCATCTAGAGATAAGGATGTGTGATTAACTAAAATTAGGTCGCTAGGTCAAGTATCTCATTCACAGTGACATATCCTTGTAAAATCGAGCCAGAGCAATAATTCCTTAACTATGTAACTTAGTTTCATGAAACTTCGACCACATATTTTTTTTTACCTAAAGGTGTGTCATGGAACAAATGTTTCTCACTAGGTCAAGTATTTGGGTCACAGTGAGAGCTTATTTTATTGACTACAATCATTCCGAAAGTAAACATGTGATTAGCAAGGTTAAAAGTAAGGCGAGGAGCGCATGGATCCAGCAATTTGTGATTGCCTTTTAATTTTATTCGTCCTTCGTCCTGCTATCAAAATCCCAATTTCCACTTCTGAAGAAGAACTAAAAAATATTTTTAAAAAATAAAAAAAAAACAGAAAACAAAACAAACAAAAAAACCAAAACAAAAACAAACACAAAACGAAACAAACAAACAAAAAAAAACCCTATTAGCCGGATCTTTAAAATTGATCGATCGATAAACACTTCTAATTTTGTGGGTATGTGTCTTTAAATCAGGCGGGTCTACCCAACCTTGTTCGAACGATCGGTGTCCTGACTTTGTAGTGGTATGTGTATATACGTATGAATAAGTAAATAATATATAAGTGCTTCCAGTTTACACAGAGCACTGATGGGACTCATTGTTTTCTCAAGTTAGTTGAGCTGATGGCGCTTCAACTTAAATTTTCTCATAAATATCTGTATGTTTTTGCGATTTTCATTACTTCCTTTCCAAACTACATACATCAAATATTGTGGAACCTTACATTTTTCACCACGTTGTTTTACAAGAGGAGACTGCCACTGTTTCTTCTGATTTTAACCTACCCTGCTCAATTTGTGTATAAATCACCATTGATTACGATACGGGTACAAGCCAATGGACAGGACATGTAAATTCACTGGTGCAGGCTGCAACTGTGTGATCCATTGACAAAATTAAGAAACTTAACACACATTCACCAGAACTAATGGGAATGTCGATCATGTGAGTAGGTCAAATTTCTAGGTTACAGTGATAAATGTATGTTGTATTTGTCTGCAACTATAACTTCTTTCTTCAGTGAAGTCAGAACATAAACACGTCATAGATTAAACTAATACAAGCATATGTGTCATAATGATGCAACCGTTCATTGTCTATGGGCATACTATATGGCTAATATGCAAATCATGTAGTAAAACTACGTCATTGGGTCAGGTGTCTGGGCGACAACGACATACCCAATAATTTTCCTCTGTTTCAATTTTCAATAATAGCTGCAATTGGCCTGTTACATTTTTCTCCTTTGAGTCTAAGTATGAAACACCTTTCACACGCATGTAGCAAATTTTTAAATGGATGTCCCAGTAAAAAAAAATAATTACCAGCGTAAGTATATGGGTCAGTGATATGTTTGTACTATACTGTTCAAAGTTCTGTTG
Source organism: Hermodice carunculata (assembly GCA_964020975.1). Lineage (NCBI taxonomy): Eukaryota > Metazoa > Annelida > Polychaeta > Eunicida > Amphinomidae > Hermodice > Hermodice carunculata. Next base: position 55,833,876 of record OZ026618.1, on the reverse strand, counting down.
AACTTATTTCTGCTCATCAAAGCTCACTTTAGGATATAGCGTACGGTAGACTCAGTTCAGCGTGGGACTCATTTCGTATATTTCCACCTCAGCTGATCACGGGTTATTAACACGGGCCCTTGTATTTTGTGGTTAAAGCATTTTTTTCCTTCTGGAAGTACCGCAAAATTGAACGACAGACGGATCAGTACAGTAAAGCATTACCATTGTAAATGCATAAATCCGGGGTTTTCTAATAAAGAAACATAACAAAAAATAAAACAAATACAAAACAAAAACAAACAAAAAAAAAAAAACCCATCAGAACACACACACAAAAGGAAAAAACCCGAACCATTCATTACCGAACAAAACAGAAAAAAAAGCAAACAGAAAAAACACAAAGGCTTATCTAGTGGGGATATAGTTACAGGTTTGGATACTACCCATGCTGAGAAATGTTCACCGTAGACGAAATTAAGACCTTGTTAAATTGACTGAGCGTTTGCATTTGGCATATTTTGGCGAACGCAGCTGCAAGACTCATTTCCTGCAATAATATAGATCCTAATTTTAGCCATAATATATCTGAAGCACAAGGCGAAGCTACTACATGTATTCTGTCTATCAATTGTAGAAGCCACGCTCTTGTATTGGAATGTAAGCTGAAAGTAAAACGTTATATGCCAGGTTAACCTCCGGGTTAAACGGTACTATGTAAACTGCAAATATATGCATGGTTCAAATATTAGCGTTTTTATTTCAGTCAGTGCATGCAGATGCTTGAACATTCGGCCAAAATTACAGGTACTCTGTAGCATTGAAAGAAAGAAAGAAAGAAAGAAAGAAAGAAAGAAAGAAAGAAAGAAAGAAAGAAAGAAAGAAAGAAAGAAAGAAAGAAAGAAAGAAAGAAAGAAAGAAAGAAAGAAAGAAAGAAAGAAAGAAAGAAAGAAAGAAAGAAAGAAAGAAAGAAAGAAAGAAAGAAAGAAAGAAAGAAAGAAAGAAAGAAAGAAAGACTTCAGGGCGATAATTTGCTAGATGTTTGGTAGGGAAATGTATTCAGCGACTGCAGACTGTAGTGTCGATTATCATTTGCCATTTCGAAATACCTGTCTTGTAGAATATATCTGAATCGAGAGGAGTCTCAGACATGGTGAACTTTGAACTTTATTGACTACACCAATATTTTATAATGGTAATCTGTCACATACATACATATATACAAACAACAACAAGAACAAGAACAACATTGAAAAAGAAATACAATGGGATACACATTACACATACACAAATGCAACAAACAATTATATATTATGAAGCAATTAAGAAAAGTAGAAAAAAAAATAGATAAAGGTAATTTGATGTCATAGAGGTCCGTTGATGTCTGTACATTCTTTTAGGTAAAAAGCAAATTTTGAAATCAATTCTGTATCGTTTAAACTCATTATGAATATAAATAAGTGTTCATCGTCAAAGCTATCTAAGTTAAAAATCTGTTTTATTTCGCTCAAACATTTGTTTCTGGGAGTTGTAAATTTAGAACATTTTAAGACATAGTGTTTTTCATTTTCGATATCTTTGCAAATATCACAAACTCTGAGATCAACAGGAATTTTGTTTGGTCTTTTGTGGCGTCCAGTTTCGATAGTTAAATTATGTGCACTTATGCGAAGGCGGGTAATATATTTGCGTATATCGAAATCTTTTATTTGGTGAAGGTATAATTCTGAATTGAAATCCGTTTTAAAAAGAGTATACGTTCGCAATTTTTTATCTTGATCACCTTGAGAATTTAAATCTTGCCCCCATTGAGTACAGAATTTACTTTTGATTGCTGATTTGAATAGTTTTGAAGGGTATATGCCTGAACTGTTTCCTTGATTATGCCAAATTTCTTCAAGATTTAAACCTAGAAATGTATTTTTGGTAGTACTGACCCATTGAGAAGATAGATTAGTTGGGAAGTCTAGATTACACAAATAACAGTCGTACAATAAGCTGTCGGGTGACATATTTGTTATTCGGAAGAAGTTTTTACACACTAGGTTGATAATTTTTAAAGAAAGGGTGTTTTGCCAAGTTCACTTAAAACAGCAACGTTAGAAGCTTTGCGATGAACACCTAGACAATATTTTAAGTAACTCATATATAACCTTTCGTAGCTTAGTTTGTAATACCCATACAAGTTGTTGTTTAGGAATGTTTTTTCAGGTGATATTGTATAGGCACCCCATGTTTCACATGCATAAAGTAATATTGGAGATATAAGTTTGTCAAACAAACTTAGGCTTTGTTTAATGCTTGTTTTATCGATTGGAAGGATACGTTTTAATCTTCCAAGGGCTTTGTTTGTTTTTCACATAATCTTTTAATAGCATTCTCAAAAGACCCATTTAATGAAATTTCAATACCAAGATAAGTAGAGCTACTAACATTTTCTTACAGTTTATTGCCAATAAAGAGACTCTTTTTAATCTTTCTACCAGATTTGTTAAATATCATTATTTTTGATTTCTTAACATTAATATTTAGTTTCCAGTCAAGACAGTAGTTATAAAGCTTATTCAGACCAGTTTGAAGTCCTTTTTCTGTTTCAGAAAGCAAAATTAGATCGTCTGCATATAACAAACAATTGATTTGTTTATTTCTTAATGTTACTGGATCGCAAGTTTGGTCAAATAATTCGGGGATATCATTGATGTATAAACTAAATAATGTAGAGCTTAACACGCATCCTTGCTTTACCCCTCTTTGTACAGGTTTTTCGTCGGAAATTCCTCTACTAAACCGTATTTGAGTAACTGAATTTTGATACATATTCTTTATAATATTATAGGCATAACCATTTATTCCATAATTCATTAGTTTATAGAGAAGTCCATCATGCCAAATGGTATCGAAAGCCTTCTGGAAATCGATAAAACAAGCATAAAGAAATTTATTTTTTCCCAAAACCTTAGTATATTTGTCTATTAACGTGCGTAGAACAAAGATATGATCACTTGTCCTACAATTTTTCTTGAAACCAATTTGGAATTCGTTAGATATACCGTTTTCACTGAGATATTTCACAAGACGTTCATTAATGATTGAACAAAATATCTTTGCTGTGCAACTATTTAAGGATATACCACGATACATATTCAAGTCTTTTGACGATCCACCTTTGTGTAGTAAGATAAGAAGACTGCTTTTCCAGATTTTGGGAAAGAAACCAGACGAGAATATTTTATTGAACATTTTAATCAAGATCGGAATTAAAATATGTTTACCAACTTTTAGCATTTCACCTATTATTCCGTCCTTGCCAGGGGATTTGCCTATTTTTAGGTTGTCAATTGCTTTGGACAATTCATTCTGGGAAATTCTATAGTCAAGGGTTGAGAATGATATATTTTGATCTGAATTAAGAAAGTTTTGGACTAATTTATTTATATTTTGGAAATGTGATTCTTCATCCCGTCTACTCAGTTTAGTAAAATGGGTAAACCATTCTTGAGGATCGATATTTTCACATGGGTTTGATTTCACTTTTGTAACATTTTCAAGCTCTTGTATTAGATTCCAATATTCTTTCGGGTTTCTTTCCCATATATTATCTAAAGTATGTAATATTTTATTTCGAAATTCTTTTTCGTTTCGTTTGCTTTGCAATCGAAATCTTTTTCTTGTTGCATAATATGTTTTACGAAGACAATAATCATTTGGTTTCTTGGATAATTGCTTAGCCATCTTTTTTACCTCGTGATATAGATTATAGGTTTCTTTACAAGCATATTTTGGCAAACGCTTTTTTCGGTGATTTAAACTACGTTTTGTTTTTAATGATAATTTACTAGCTTTAGATATGATATTGTTGAAATCAGACACCATGTTATCAATATGATATCTCTCTTCTACTCCATTATCTCCGTTATCAATTGTCATAATCTGATGTATGTCATTTTTACAAAGAGATGTTAATGCCATTTTGAATTGGTCACTACGTTGTTTGTTCCATACAAAGGAAGAGGGGAGAGGATTAAGTTTATGCTGCGTACAACTATTATTCCTTATGTAAAAAATCTTGGTTGAGTTAACAATTAACTCAAATGTTAGGTTGCAATGGTCTGATAGCCAGTTTGTTTCACCAACTTGCATACTGGTAATTTCGGAAAATAAACTGTGGTCTGCTAAGACATAATCTATACAGGTGGGCTGCTTGACATTGTGACTATAGCACGTGTAATTCCCGATAATATTCCCTATTTTGCGACCATTTACTATTCGTAGTCCAGATGATATGCATAGGTCCAATAAACTCTTTCCGTGACTATTCACTTTTCGAGTGTCCATGTTCGAACGATTTAGTGGTACATCATGAAAGTTGTCATCTGGGAGTGGAATAAGATCAGAATCAGCTTTGGTAGAAATTACATAGTCATTTTCGGTACCTGTAGCAGCATTGAAGTCGCCCATTAATACGCATTTGCTCCCATCAAGTGTATATTTACAAATCTCGGCTAATAATGTTTCAAAAATATCAGTTTCACTTGTGTATAATGAATTCACAGGTGGCACATAAACAGTGCCAACATAAATATCTTTTGATAACTTAAAAAAGGACTTTTTGAGTTTAATCCAAATAATATCAGGGTGTTTTATGGGAATAAATTCAATACCAGTTTTAATATTCTGTTTTATGTAAACTGCTATTCCACCTGAAAATTTCGTGCTATTTTTTTACTTTGGGCGGGTACTTTTGTGAATTATGTACCCTGGGACTTCCATATCTGCATCGGGACCAGCATGAGTTTCTGTCAAACCAAATATATCAAATTTACTAAGGTATTGTATAAAATATGTATCTGCAAATTTGGAGACAGATTGGCCACAAACATTATGTTTATGACCATGGATGTTCCAAGTCAGAATATTTGACATGTTTCTACCGGGCGAGAATGGGCTAAATCTTTTAAACAACTGTTAAATTTGTTGTCATGCAGATGAATTTACTTATCTTTATTTTACTATTTTGATGAAATTTCCGGTATTTTTTTTTCATAAATTTTGTTACCGGCACGTAGTTGAAACATGCTTGTAATCATGATCACAACTTACTCCAAACTGCTGTTGGAAGCATAGCCGCGGGAGGAAGCCGAGGAATGCATGAGACTCCAACGGAGTCATGTCCAACATTTTCCCTCTCAGAATCAGAGGCCAGAACTTTCGTTTACGCGCTACGGCAATCTTTCTTCAAAGCTGCCTGCTCTGTTGGTTTGTAATTTGCGATCACATTGTGTTTCACTGATGATGATACATACATAATAAATCATTGAAGCAAACGCCATCTTACGTATGATGCGTTTTGGGCGATTCGAGCAGAAAGGTGTTAGTGAATAAATATTTGCTGGTCACACTTTATATTCTCGGAGCCCGTGTTGAGTGTTATGGATGTTGTCGTGTAGCACGCGATACATAGGACCTGTCATTACGATCGGTTGATAAGAACCACCTGAAACGGAAACACGAAACCCCCCATTGCCTCACGACACTCATAAAATTACCTACATCATGGCACACGTAAAATTACCAGAGAACTAGCAGTAACCAGTATGGTACGTCTTATATATCAACACATCATTGTGTCAGAGCTCCAATTTAATCTGCGAACAAGCACATCTGAGGCAGATATGTTCCAAAACAAACATACACACTTTTTTACATATTGTAGTAGAGCTAGTTTAAGTTTA
>OZ026618.1:55797965-55827965 GCA_964020975.1 Hermodice carunculata | reverse complement strand
GTATTGTATTTATATTTCCTCATCATCCAAAGTTTTGACTGCCCAGTGATTCTTTTATTTCAGTTAAGCAATCCATGTGCAAGATGCTGTAAATTAGTTACCCGTTAAAGGTGGCCCCAGCTATAGCGGATCTCAATCCTTAGCTGGGTCATCCTGACAAGACTTCTCATAAGCTTTTGTTATTAATGAATGTACAGTACTGATGTTAATTTTCTTGTATTTTGATTCCTCATTGTCAAATAAAACGTTTCTGAGTTCAAAGTAAATCTTCATATATGCATCAAAATATGATACCAGGAGTTAATGTCCACAGGAAGAAACAACTCACAAGTTCAGATGTACAAGCGGCGATATAGAGCAGACGCCATGAAGAAAATATCGCGATATTTCGGAATTGGTCGAAAACTGGGCATGGTCGAAAACCGGGCACGTAACTATACATGTAAATAATCAAAAGTTTAATACATGGTAAATTTTTGTGTGTGTAATATTAAATACTGGAGTTTTGGGGTTACCATGGGAATACATCATTCTGAGCATGTTTGCACCAGTTTTCAGCGTGTCTCCTGCCCCCCCCCCCACCCCCCTAAAAAAGAAACATATCCCAAAGTACGAATGTGCAAAGTGACTTGCTTGTAGCACTTAGAAGTAATTCAATGCGTCGAGGCAGCAGTAGTATTTACACACATCACAAGGTGGCAGTAGTGCATGGGCCACATGTATGCAGCGGACATATGTAAAAACGTAACATTGTGGATTTGATTAATTTGACCCTTGTTCCTCTTTATCATTCGCTGGGCCAAAGTTGAGGTGGTGCACGATCCTTGAACCAGCAATAGTTAGTAATTGTTTTCATATATAGAATCTGCAGGAAGTGAAACTAAGCTACAATTTCTCACATATCTGAATTTCCCAACAAAGTTTATACCATGACCAGCTGGTACCATGTGTGGCAATTTGTGGGGGAAAAAGAGGATTAAGACAGTCCTGTGCTCCGCTGATCTTGCGTGCACAAAATAAGCTACCGGTAGTCCTATGAACTTTGGAAGCAGGTGAAGCTCACTTTTCTTGAAGACTGTCATGTACAAATATCAAAGTACTGGCTCAGTAGTTGAAGCCCAAGCTCAAGACATTTCACACGTATTAAGTGAATGGTTAAAATCACGAAATTAAGTGACACTGTGGCACTGGGAATGAAGTCAGGGTCACTGGTGAGGTGTAATCTGTAAATCTGGTCCACATTGAGGACCACAAGCAACAAATCCTACCTCAACTAGTTCTGGTTATCAATGAACAGTAAAATTCTGTAAGCAACCCTGTGACCCTTGGGAATGCGGTCAAAGTCACCCATATACTGTAGAAAGCACACCCTTATATACAGAAATGTCCCTATGCAATTTCAAAGCAATTGGCCATTTGGTTCCAGAGAAAGAAACATTTTGTTAGACTTCTTCCCTCCCCCCAAAAACGCACCAAAAAAATATATTTTTTTGTTTTTTTGTTTTTTTGTTTAAAAATTCAAGGGAGCATGACCATTTGAACAAATTTTGTAGCTGCCCCTCCATGGTAAAAGCATGGAGGGGCATCTACCAAACTTGGAGTGCATCTTGCCAGCAGTTTTGGAGAAGTGAAAAATGTTAATTACCATTGCCACCCCCATTGACTCATGTAGTAATCAATAGGAATGTACACACTAACCTGTAATTATCCAGATTGAAAAAAAAAAGTTAAAAATCAGGGGGTCATAATAAAACCATTAGTGTCCCTTTTTGACCCCTCTTTAAAGAACATTTCCACTGAGTTTCCATCTGTATGGCAGTTTTTTGGACAAGTCAAAAATAGTAAAAACATATGAATATTCATGAAAATAGATAAATTAAAACTGCAGCACCACCTGTTGAACAAATAAATATATAGAGGTCCCCTGAATGATCCTATGCAATTTTAAAGCAATTAGGCAAAGAATTTTGGAAAAAAAGATTCTCGAGATTGTGGCAAAAAATGAAGTAATGCTCTGCTGGCACTGTGGCTTCACATACATCTTCATTTCAAACTTGAGGGCCCTCAAATGGCATCTGGACATATAAAGCTTGTGATTTTAGTGTCTCATTTGTCCACCAGATGGCACTTCCCTCAACATGTAACGGTAGCTATTTATACAGTTCCTGTGATAGATATTGTTGCATGTGCCAAGACAACAATGAGTGAGTCCTTAACTTTATGTCCTCATTGACTTTGGGACAAAAGATCAATGTCACCCAGATTATGTAATACAACAGGCCCATGTGCCTGCCTGGTGCTGTGCTAACATTGCCACTGATGTCCAAGCTACACCCTGCCATTACAAAATTACCTCTTTCAGCTTTACAGGAGGGGACCTCCTAAAATAGGTCAAGGTCACTGATATTATATAACATTCTTCCATTGGACATGGTATGTATCCTACAAATTTGGCAAGTCTAATCTAATTACTTTTCCAGATATGGAATTTTATATCTTAAAACACATTTTGGCTCATAATTTCCATTAAATTAAAGAGGTCGCCACCAGTATCCTTAGCAACTTAGATTTTCACCTCCCTCACAATCCCACCAAATTCCGTGAAGATTCGCAAAAAAAATAAAGATGCTTCAGTGTTCACAAGATTTCCACAGGTTGACCCCGATATTGCATAATACTGTAGATGGTGCAACCAATATCAAAAGAAACCTAGATTTTCATACACCCTGTAAATCCTGAAAGTTATATTGGGCTAGCTATGGACTGAATCACAGTCACAAGATTTTCACATTTTGACCTGTATATTACATAATACTGTAGATTGCCCCACCAACATTGATGTTGACAACGATTTTCACAGTTTATAACTTCTAAACATTATATGGGCCTAACTCAAAAATTGTGGGGTGCAGAGCATTCACAAGATGACCCCTATATTCAAACTGACCATTTGACCTTGACCTTTAAATTGGATTAAAAATTGTTACTGTTCAAAATGTGTGTTCCACATCGGGCTTTCCATACATGGTCTGTTTGTTCAAATCAGGTAATAACTGTTCAAGGTACTGAAAAATAAAAAAATAAAAAAATAAATTTGGACAAGCACCAAACAAATTACTGGTTCACAGTGACCCAAAAAGTAGGTCACCAAGTACAGTTTTATGAACAATGTAATTATGTGGAATTTTGATTTGGAAGCTCAGTTCTCTTTGCCATTGATGTACACACTACGCCCTGTCATTACAAAATCACCTTTCAACTTTACAGGCATGGTGACCTTACAAAAATAGTGCCAGGTCACCAATATTTAGCGACATTCTAGCATTGGATATGGTCTATATATCCTATAAATTTGGCAAGGGTCAAATTACTTTTCTAAATATGCATTTTTATATCTTAAAGCATATTTTGGCTTATGATTTAATTTAAATTCTAGGTGGTGCCCTGGTATCATTAGCAAATTAGACTTTGACCTCCTCCACAATGCCACCAAATTTAGTGAAGATCTGCCAAAAGTTAAAAATGCTAGAGTCTTCACAAGATTTGCAAATTTTGACCCCTATATTACATAATTGTAGGTGACGACACTAATTTCATCAGGGACCTAGATTTTCATACACCCTGTAAGTCCTGAAAGTTATATTGGGCTAACTTGAAAACTGTGGGCAGTATCATGCTCAAACCCCAAAAGTTTACAGATGGATGGACCCACATGAGCGATCGTATAAGCTCTGCAACCTCAGGTCAGCTGAGCTAAAATAATCAGAAAAAGTTAATTAAAGCATGACCATTTTGAAAAAAAAAACATCCAAGGTACATCCCAACATTGTTTGATGGGGATCTGGTTGATGATTTTAGAGAATAAGTCGAAAAATGTGAATTAGGGGACAGCAGGACTAGTTGTTATCGGGGTAAGTTGAAACACTGCCAATAGATCTTTTTAGTTTTCTCAGCCACTGACAGGTGTCAGTGCAGACACCCCTCTAATCACATGTTTTTATGTGACTGCTTGATGGTAATTTTCCACCATTCACCAATTTTTCTCCTCACAAGCAGGGAACCACTGAAAACCAATTGAATTCTAATACAGCGAGACATGTAATATATTGTGTAAACATACAAGGCAGTTTTGAAAATATTTAAACTTCAAGTGCCACAACAGTGGGTCACACATGGTGGAGGTGGCTGTGGGGCTCAGTAAGGCTTACTGGTATAAAAGTGGCAGAAGGCCACTATGCAACTTCAAGGAGCATGGTCTAATGTTGGCATCTCATGCAAGTCTAGACCCATGTTCACTCCTTCATAACAGATTTTTCCCCCTGGTACCCCCTCCTCCCAAACTCCAAGGTATCTCATGGGACAACATTCACATGTATGATCTAATGAGCACTAAGTATGTATAGTCCCAACTCATTAATCCAGTCATGTGAAAGGCAGAGATCCTAGAGGAAAAGACAAATTAAAACCAACACAAATCTTGCAACTTTGAAACTGAACCAATATGTTGTATATTTCAAACAGAACAAGTTTAGTACAAATTTGTATTTTGACTGAGCTTACAGACCACCATTTAGTCATACTTTTTCAAATTCTACAATTCAGCTTCTGTTGGCTACATATATAAAATACATGTAAAAATATCTAGTAGCTAATTTTAACAGCATCTGTACAAATACGCAAGCAAGTTTTTCGTAAACTGCAGCCTGTCTTGTAATGTACACTGCATATTCATAGATTTGCTACATCATGTGACATTCAGTCAAAGCTATTCAGTCTACTCTGGTAACACATTCACGATGGTGTTCTTACTGGATTTCAGTCAACTTAATCACAAAATTCAGTGTGAGATCAATAAAAACGTACAGATCTTTCCAATTCATTCATAGTCCAATGAACGCTGTGGATGGAAAGGCTGGGTAAAATCTAGCCAGAGTATCTTGCCTTTCATGTACATGCTGAACTTTTTTGTTTGAAGACTGCAATTCATTTAGCATGGCAATTACCCACATGAAAGGCCTCGCACTTTATTACAGCAACAAGAAAAACGAAAACCTATTTTATACTTCTGTACACAAAGCAATTAACACTGAACCAATCCCTGTTTGCAATCAGCAGTAAGATAAGCTCAGCTATGACAAGTAAGCTGAGCTAAAAATGAAAGAAGGAAGATGGGATACAGAATAGACTGCTAATTAGACAAGTAGACACACACAAGATAAATAAATATATTAAAGAATATCATGTACAAATATTCCAAACCTGAACTTGTGTCTAGGATGAACAACTAACTGATTTTTTTTTTCTTGCTGAAGAAGCACAACACAGACATGTACCTTAAATAGGTCTATAAAAGAATGAAAATAAACATGTCTGATCAGGATTTGGTTTCAGAATAAACTGCTGACAATTTTTATTCTCAGTAGGGAAAATAGAAATATCCCAATCTCTAATCTGTGGCTTTATTTCAGTTTTCCTCACCTCCCCCTGCAGACGAAGGATGACCTGCATTTCTGACAGCTTCCTGTGTCTTGAGCAGACACAGTAGTCTGTTTTCTTGGTGTTATGTGACGCTTGAGCCCTGGGATATGCTCCCAATGCAGACGAAAATGCGGACTTAGCTTTTCTTTGGCCACCCACTTCATACTATTGAAAGCACTTCCTATTTCTCTTGAACCACATGTGTACAAGAAGACTGTGACTGTTCTGTGCTTGGCTGATGTATGCTGAAACGTTGACTTAATAGGAGAGTTACATCTTGCAGAAAATTAATAGTGCTAGCTTAGAAACTTGCTCAAGTAATGAAGTAGAACTAGGGGACATAATGATTGCTTTGTGATCTAGCAAATGTGGTCATGATAATTTATTCTGAACCAATTTCTTACAAAGCCACATCAACTCCATTTTCACCATGTTTGAATCAAATCTGGTTTTGATAAATTTTCAGTAAAAAGATGATAATGTTAATTTTTTAAAGTTGTTCACCAATTTGACCTTTCAAGGTGACTCAAGGTCTAAGTAACGACACCAGAACAAACCCTATTGGTAACCCCCCCCCGATTCCTGCACTGGTTCCAGAGTAACCGAGCACCTTGGAAGCACCATTACCATGATGTAACGCTATGTTACTTATACATGTCTACATGTGCACATGTACAATGGCTGTAATGACAGTTAAACGTTAAAAAACTCCAGAAACATACACTTGATAAAACATCCCTATCAAATGATCAAACTTGATTTAACTGAGCAAGAAAAAGTAAACTGAAACATCTTTCAAACTAAAATATGCTTTTGAACTGAACAAGTCAAAAATAGCTTTCCAGTGACAGAAAAAGAAAACAACAACACAAAAACAAAACAAAACAGAAAACAAATAAATCAAATAAAAAACAACACAAATTGAAGCATCATCAGGTCAAATAATGGTGTAGGGGAATCTAGCAGTGTCCCTATACAGCATCAAGGCAACAAGGCAAGTGGCTTCTGAAAAGATTTTTTAATGATTTTGCCCCAAAATGAACAAAATGATACATTAAAAAATCTGAAACTAACTGGACTGTGACCTGTTGGATAGACTTGGTAGACCCTTCCAAGGCACATCCCCACCAAGTTGAAGAGAATCTCCACCCCTTAGTGGGTCTAGGCAGCCTTTGCCCCTCCCCCCAATTACACAATCCTGGATCTGCCCTGATAGCTCTGTTTTATTATTCTATTATGCTGATTTGGTTGCTAAAGGCATTCAGCCAATCAGAGAAAGGGACTGCATGCCACTGTGAAATGTTCCAGAAGGGGGGGGGGAGAGAAGGGGGGATTTTAACAGTGAGCTGGTTGAATACAATGCCCGCCTTTGAGTTCCACAGTTTCACAGTGTTGGACTGCCTGTGCCTTTCAAAGACAAAGACTGCCACAATAAGTAGAACTAGATGCAAATTACCTCAGAACTTCACAGAATAGTCTTGACCCCTCATCCAGGAGCCATTGCAGGTGAATCCACAGACCTTGGATTGCCCTTGACCTCAGCTGTTGGGCTAAGGTCAAGAGCAATCCTTCTTATCCCTTGGCATTTCCGCAAGGATCACGCCTGCAATGACTGCAGGAGTAACCTCATTATCAACAGATAGTGGCACAGTAATCCCACACTTAAAATCACAGGGTTCTCCCAAGCACTTGTAAATAGAAAGGTGGGTAAGTAGGAGGGCATACAAGTATTAGAGCCCTTCAGTTACTATACTTAGTCATTCTTGTTTTGGGTCAACATCATGCCATATATTACAAAAGTATCATATATCATCATGGAAAGTGACAAACAGAAATAAAGTGAAAGGTGGGGCACCTTTCTACTTAAAAAAGCGAGGAAAAAATTCTGAAACAGCCACATGTAGTTCCAGTTTGACCCATTATTGTATCAGTTGTGTGTTTTAGCAAGCTTTGCAAAGTCCATTATTGACTTAATTAACATATTCTTAAGGGTATCAAAACACAAAAGTAAACATTTGATATCAAGTGGTAATGACGCATAGCTCTTTGTCCCCACGCACCCTTTGTTTGGCATTCAGTTCAATAGTTCAAAAGGATTCAACCTAGATCATGCTTCAGTTAATTAGTTCTCTTTCCCACCATTAGGTGGTGCTGCAGTCACTTAGAACAACATGTATCCTCCAGATGAAGGGCAGGTTTTGACCTTGGACTCAATGAGGGTATCTATTATATTGTTTGTCAGGAAGTGGTATTCAAGTCGTGTGCATACTTGTACTGATTAGTAACCCGGTCACTACAGCGATGTTACAAGCCAGTTACATAAGAAAACTTGGATTATCACCAGTTGTTATGAACTGAAGCTTGAGAATTTGTTCAGATTACAAACTAAGAGGGTCTCATTTTTCAACCCCTGGTAAACAATATCAAATATTTGCACAGCCTCTTTGCTGCAAATGTACAGTGGGGTACTACACCTCCAATGCACAAAGAAATACCTCAAGTTTGGAATGAATGAATGAATGAATACCAATGTGTACCATACTCCTGCCTTCCAAGTTAAAAGCCACTGCTCTAATAAGTACCCTCACCTCCTTTGAATCTGATAGATCAAAATATCAGACCAAAGGTCCATTTGAATGTCTTTTTCAGGGTATTTACCCATAGCGTTCTGTTAAAGTAGTTTTTAAACTGAAGACCTGTTACATTGTGGTTTTGGTAAGCACCCGTGTGCTTGTTTGGAGAGCTATAGTTAAGTATACATGTATCAGATGTGTCCAATAGGAATGTATTGCCAGGGAAGACACTTTACCTGTCATCAGCTTGGGTTAAAATTATTTACAACTTCAATGTGTTGGCTATTTTTGACATTATTCCAATTTTAATCTGGCGGGGTTTGAATCAAGCAGGTATCCAGGTGATCAAGGACCATAAAAAACCTGTTGGGCAACTTAAAAAAAAAAAAACTTCAATATGTCACTGGTACAGAAAAACAACCCCTTTAAAAATGTTTAAATTAACATGAATATAGTTGTGTTGATTGTATGACTTTCATGTAGCAAAATGAAGTGGACTGTGTTTACAGATCTGACTAAGTGTTTTGTTCTTGTGTGGATGGAAAGTGGGTAACTTTTGAAAGATTATTGTGAGTTCTGACATCTTCCTGCTTGTAAATATGCAACTGGTTAAAAAGATAATTTCCATCTCAAATCTGTGGAAATGCTTTCGAGTGGGTGTTTCCAGTTCCCATGCTTGTCATAAAATATTATGTGTATCAAGTGAACTAAAGTCTCACTGCATGAAGTTAATTACCAGACCCTCCCCAGTGATGAACACATAATTTTCAGGGAGGGTTCGAAACCGAAGTGAAATTGTGCATTTTTTTCATCCTTGAAACAGAATTCGATATTTTTCTTATATGAATTATATATAAATATATAGCAGTGAAACGGAATTTGAAAAAAATTTTGATGATGACGCAGAATTCCTCTTTTTTTGAAACGGAAAATCATTGGCCCTACATTTCTGACTCAAACTTCCTGAATGAATCAACCTGATGGACAGCTTTGCCAGTATTTCCCTTTAGGGATGGTTCAACATTATCATCATTTTTGAATTAGTACTTAGGGTACTAAATTTCATGATCCCCTCCCTCCCCCCAAATTAGTACTTTAAAAATGATGACTTTCCAAAAAAATCATAGCAAAATTGCACAAAACAGGCCCAAAATTGACCATCATTTTCCATTTCTGTGAAAGTGTACAGACCCATTTAACCCCCTCCCCCCTTGCGTACTGTAAGTACTAATTCAAAAATGATGAAAATGTTGAACCATCCCTTACTGTAAATTACTTTATTTTCGCGTGTTCAAATTTTCACGGTTTTAGTATTTTTGACATTTCACTGTAGTTTTAATTTCACTGTTTTGGACATAATTCCCATTCTAACAATGTTAAAATACTATTTCGCTGTGTTTTATTTTCACGGTTTTGTGCCATCAGCGAAATAAGCGAAAATAAGAATACAGCGAAATTAAAGCAATTTACAGTATATTATTTTTCTGAGAAAGTCGTTTCCTGGTTTTGCTTTCATCCGGGAAAAGGAAAATATACAGCACTTCCTCTTTATAACCCGCTATTTACAAGGCCCACCCTGATAAAACTGGTTGGTCCCTTGGCTTGGCTTTCCCCATTATGTCCATGTTAGAAACCCCTCTGTTCTAAGGTGGTTTTGCTGTAACATGCTCTTCTCTGTGGCCTCCACTACTGAGTCTTACAAAGAAGGGGGGCACCGTACCAAAAGGCCTCCTCAATAACATTCTCACTGTATGGCTTGTAACAAGCACCACCTAGCCAGCTACCAATAAGAGTAGGCCCAATATTGGCCCAATGCTGGGCCATCCTTGCCAATGTTTGGCCTATATTGGGCCAACCTTTATTGCTAGTTGGGTACCCTCCAACTGCTGGTAGAAATGGCTGCTGGCCAGTGTAGGATTAATTCTGTCTCACTGGTGAGATTTTTCTGTAATGTGTTTTTCTTAATAAATGCTACCCAAAACTGAAGTTGGCTTGTGAATGATTTGACAGCAAGTTTGGCGGCAAACCAAAAATGTTCACTTTGTGCCATGCGGTGTATGCTTAGACTACAGAGAAAGATGAAAACAGTTTGGCCTGGGCAGATCTATGCCCATTAGATATATTTCTTGCCACCACAGGAATTCTTCTCTCCCATTTTTCAGTGTTCCCCGATGGAAAGGAATCCAACCTCATTTCTATATTTGCAGGCATAAAGCTGGACAGCTTAGCAGTCTGTTAATGTGAACTGCACTCCGCTAGGGGGGGGGGGGGGGCATTTCCAGTTACATGTCAATGATCAGCTGATGCTATTTTCCGTGATTTGTAAAATTTGTGCAGCCTATGATGGCACAAATTTTTTTTTTCATCTGATTTCCAATGTAGGTTTTTCAGTCTTTTCTGCCGCCTACTATGAGCCTATATTCCCTAATTATTCTGAACCTGGAAGCTTGTCATCAAAGTCTGCCTGCTAGTATGTGACCCAGTCCCTTCCCAGACAAACAAGACGGAAGCAATCTGCAATGATACATGAGCAATGATTGAAGAATTGCAGGCTTCTGAGCTCAGTGGAATAGGATCTGTTACTCAAGATGCTTGAGATTTGCAACAAACAAGTACCGCATTCATCATGTCTGACATAGTCTTCTATTCATGGTTGATTGCACAAGACCAACAGGTCTGGGGGCAAGGGTTCAAACCCTCTTTGCCTACTGTATTGGTGGGGCCGGGGGTGGTGGTGGTGGATTTTTCCTGACTATATACATTTCCCTCAGCCTACTGACTATTATTGTTGCTAAACATACTTGTTATCACATTTTTTCTCAATGTCAGTCTTGCCTTTTTCTCTCCAAAAGACCTTTTTTACTTTTTTTTTTTTTTTTCAATTTTCCAACAAATATGCATACCTATTTCCCCTCCCAGTAAATCTACTTCCAAATTCCAGTGAAATAATTGGTGGCATATCAGAGTGTCTTGTTTTACACCCCCTCATAGGAATAAAAACACACTCTGTCTAAATATATATATATATATATATATATATATATATATATATATATATATATATATATATATATATATATACATACATACATACTCATATATCCCTTTTCATACTGTTTACACTAAGATGCCAGTTGGCTTGTGCAGGTGAATTCCTGTCTGCGCATATCAATTTTTTTTTATACCACAGACTTCTCAGTAGCAGCTGGAGTGACATTGAGTACACTTGTATACTATTTCTGTTTCCTGGAGCAGCTGAGAAAAGTTTGATATAAGGCTACATGTACAGCCCCAATATTGAACCATATGCCAGAAGTGGGCTCCTTGCGCTAGTTGAACCATTATGGTCTAGTGTCATATGGGTAATGTGTACTTTTCGTGTCTCTGTACAACAGCTAGGCATAAGATTTGGTTCATTACTTCTGTAAATCTAAGCAAACCCCTATTAATTTCATGTTTTGGAAAGGAGTTTTGTTTTGGTAAACACACTGTGCAAAAATAATTTTTCGATTGGCATGTCAAAGAAGAAAAAGATAACATGCATCACACAAAAATAATTCTTGATTTATACGTACCATTAAAATTTAATAATAGTAAACATTGTGATTATGATGATAAAGAGAAACTTTTAAAAATTTTGAAAATCAAGAAGACTCCCCTCCCCCCCCCAAAAAAAAATTATCTGCTGCACGTGCAATACCACAATAAATACTCACATGTGTGATTGATTGCCCCTTCCAAGCAATATGGCGTGTTCCACCAGTTGCCGCAGCCGTCCCATGGAAGTCTGGCAGTCATGGATGAGAATAGATAGAAGAGAATCCAGCTGACAATGACATTGTAGTATATGACAATGTAGGCCGAGACGATGATTGCTGCAAAGCCCACGCCTGAAACGATGGAATACAACAATGTTGAGAAAACAGCCTTTAAGATATACCACTAAATGTAATTATGCTAAAAATATGTTTCTAAAACCCACTTTTTAATACAAACTTTATGGGCCTAAACAAAAGGGAGGTTAATATGGCCTGCTTTCTAGGTACCTGTGGGACACCCCGACATATGGTCCCAGTGGGCTTAATCAAGGAGGGTTTCCCACATAAACCAACTTAGCTATTTCACATGACTATCAGGTGGCGCTGCTAGTGCTTCCACTATCCCCTCCTTTTTTCATATCCAGAGCATTGAAAGAGGACTGAGTCAAAAGCCTTCCTTATCCCATTGAAATAACAGACTGAGTCAACAGATTTCCTTGACATGGGCTGTTGGCCACATAGTGTACAACCTATGTCAAGGAAAGTTTAACTCACATGAGGCTAACCCGCACCAAGGAAAGCTATTGACCTAAGGCATGCCATCACGAGTTGCCTTACAGTCAAATCTCCAGAAATATTGTTTTCTCTTTATGGAAAATTTGGGTAAAAATGCTAAGGCAGATGACAATTTAAATCCGGGTGCTTTTGGGCAATTTGAGTGGAAAAGGGTAAAAAAAAAATTCTCCTCTGCAAAACTTTGATGTGTTAACTCTCACAGGAGAGAGGGTGACGTGAGAAACTCAGCACAGATTAGTCCCAGTTTTGGTCTTTAAGTACTGTTTATGCTGAATTTACACAGAGCGCCACGTCCCCTGGCCAGGGTGACACGTCCATTAATATACAAATACATGTAATGCAGGGGAACCCATGTGTTATTGAAGGTTATCAGCTCGAGGAGATCAGTAACACACGAGGAGTCACCCAAGTGTGTTATTGATCCCCCAGGACTGATGACCTTCAAGAACACATGAGCTCCCCTGCACCATTTGTTTTATAATACAAGCAACCCTATAGTAGATCTATAACAGGGAAAACAAACAAAGAGAGATAGGTTTTGACATCAGTAAAACAACCAATTTTCATACCATCAGAATACAATCTGAGGTAACATATAATAACAGATACTAGTTAGGCCTACAAGCCTCCTTGCACTTTGTTACTTTGAGTCAACAGTAACAGTAGAAATAAATACATTTGTAGGCCTTTTATAATAGATTAAACACTAAATGATTCACTTTGTTAAGTCAACAGTTAGAAAAGTTCTCGCCATTAAATTAAATGAAGTTAAGTGGCCATCTGCTAAAGGTACGATAGACTGCGCGCCGTTTGCGCTTTGCAAGTAATGCAAAAAGGCCATTGCTTACCACGCCACCTAACAGTAATAAGGGGAATTACAAACGTGTTACTGATCATGAGCACCATGTGTTATTGATCTTTAACACATGGCCTGCAAAGACCCGATGGCCAATCAGTGCTCATCTTTTAATCTAATTATAATAAGCTTATATTATAATGATAATTATTAAAGTAGGACTATTATGGGCCTAAAAGGACATTCTGTTGTCAGTTCTTCGAAAAATGTAATCTCTGTCCATGATACTACAGTGGAATCTTCAGGACTAAGGGCCTATAAATGAGACTGGTGGGGGGTATGATTTTAGTTAAGGACACCACAAAATTGATACTGTCAGTTGGTGGTCTTTTAAATAGTACATACATGGTCTCTTTATGGAAATAGTCTTAATTAAAGATTCTCCTGTACTTGTCATCTTTGTTTCATTGTCTATTTTGGGGTAAAATTCTCTTGTAATTTGCTGTATGCATGTATGTACAATTGGATACAGATATTCATCTTGTGCCTGCACATCTGTGACAAAATAATGAAAGCACAAGCACATTCTGCAGGACTCTACTGCATCTTAACGGGACCAAAATGTGCTGCCAGGAAAATCATAAAAATCTGTGATATCTTTGTGTCTCAGGTTAGTCATTATGCCTTTTGTAGCTCACCAGAATTGGCGTAAAAATAGTCATCATGGCCAGGGGTAAAATTTGCTTAGCATTTGGCCTACACAAAACATTTTACTGAGATACCATGGATACTAACAACTATTAGTACAGCCGCTTGTGTTTCAAACATGCTCAGAATGCCAGAGGAAGCTTCCGACAACACCTCGTCTCATTATGGAAGCAACACCTCCATGTAGCCTACAGCTCCATGCAATTATATGCCAAAGTGTGAAATGTTCTACACAATGTTGTCAAGAGTGTGGTCAACCTGGCAATAATATCTGTGCTGCATTAAACTTGGTGTTCATGTCCAAAGCCAGCTTTTTGTTATGGGTTGTTTATTTGCTTGAAAAAAATATACGTGGGAAAGCACCGCAGGCATGTAAGCCGGGGGGGGGGGGGGGGGGGGGGGGCGCAAATGCCCCATCCTCCCCTGGAGGATTGTTGATAAAATATGTGTTCAAATATGGCATTCTCTGCATTTTGAGAATGAAAAAAAAACCCATAGTACTTTCCCTTTAACATTTACAAGTAACAATAAGCATCTGATGTACCATGCAGCGTTATCACGATAATCGCTAGTTTGTCGTATTTTATTAACCCTGTCAGGGGATCCATGAATAGCTAACATATAAAAACTTTTTAAAATGTAAGTGGAAGCTGGTTTTTTAATACATATCTGGTCCATCTAAAGGATCATCCCTGGCAAATATTTGGTAAAGCTGGAGCCAATCCTTCTTGTGATATTATAATAATGCTGTCCCCTTGGGCATCACACATAACAGCCTTCAAATAAAGATATGGACTTGAAAAGGTGCATGACAAAGTACGAAAGTGATTGGATGAAAGTAGTTTTCAACAGGCATCTGGTTTATGCTAAGAACTATCCCTGATGAAGTTGGGTGAAGCTGCAGTCAATCCTTTTTTTTATATTGTGGTGACATTATCTCCTCGGGTCCTGTTCACAATGCTCTCAAATAAATACTTTAAACATTCATAAAAAGTACAACACGAGGACTGTGACAGTCCCTTGCTCAGCTGACAATTCATGAACAAACTGTCTCAGAGTGATCAATGCCACCTATTCTACAGCTTTCTTTGACTCTTCCACAAGGAACATTTCCACCAAGTTTCAGCATGAACTGAATGACAGTTTCAAGTAGATGTTGAAAATGGCAAAAATACACAAAAGTTCATTACAAAAAAAAAAAAAAAAAATCACAGCGCCACTTCCTGAATAAAATCAAGGTCTAGGCCTCTAGGGGTACCCCAAAATGTCTCTATGCAATTTTGAAGCAATTGGCCAAGTGGTTTCAGAGAAATTTTTTTATGTTCTGCCAACTAATCAGGCAGTCCTGAACCAATTAATAACTAGGAGTCTCTAGGAGTATATACATGTGATATCAAAGCAATCAGGTGAGCTGTTTTAAATCACTGAAGCATGACTATTTGAACCAACCTGGTAGAAACCCACCCACAGTACATTGCCACCAAGTTTGAAGTCGGTTTTGGAGAAGAATTCGAAAATGTGAATTAGCATTAGAATGCCCCTTGACTTGCATAGTAATCAATAGGAAAGGTGCATTTACTGGTAAGTACCAGAATTTAAAACAAAATTTTACAAATATGAAATCCACAGCAGTTCCACCTAATAAACAACTTTGTTTGACACTTCCACAAGAAATATCCACCAAGTTTCAGCTTAATCTGAGTGATGATTCTGGAGAAGTCAAAAAAAGCAAAATCACACAAAAAAGAAAAAATCACAAAGAATAGAATAAAACTGCAGAGCCACCTGGTGAACAAATTAAGAACAAGGAGTCTCAAGGAGTGTCCCTGTGTGATATCAAAGCAGTGAGCAGTTTTGGATTATAAGATTTTTTTAGATTGCCCCCCCCCAAAAAAAAAACACTCCCCCCCAAAAAAAAATAATCGTAAAAAATCACTGGAGCAGGACCACTTGAATAAACTTGGTAGAAACTCACCAAAGGTACATTGCCACCAAGTTTGAAGTCAATCTGGATGACAGTTTCCGACAGAAGTAAAAAATGTGAATTACCATTAGAATGCCCATTGACTTACACAGTATTCAATATGGAAAGGTGCAGTAACCAACAAGCACCCAAATTGAAAAATCTTTCAAACTAAAATATCCACAGCAGTGCCACCTAGTGAGCACCTTTGTTTGAACCTTCAACAAGGAACATATCCTAAAGTTTCAGCTTAATCTGAGAGAAGGTTCTGGGCAAGAAGTTAAAAATACTGAAAACACACACAAAATATCATAAAAATATAGAACAAAATTGCATCGCCACCTGGTGAATAAATTAAGAATTAGGCGTCTCTAGGAGCATCCCTGTGTGATATCAAATTTGGTTGAATGGATTTGGAAAAAAAAATATTTTTTTAAGATTTGCAAAAAAAAAAAAAAAAGTTCATAAAAATTCCAAAAATCATTGTTGCATGAGCATTTGAATAAACCTGGTAGAAACCCACCCAAGGTACATTGTCACCAAGTTTGAAGTCAATCTGGATGACGGTTTCTTCAAATAAGTCAAAAATGTAAATTAGCATTAGAATGCCCATTGACTTGCATAGTAATCAACAGGAAAGGTGCTTTTACCCATAAGTACCCGAATTGAAAAAAAATCATTAAAAATCAGGAATCCACAGCTGTGCCACCTAGTGTACACCACCTTTGTTTGATCCTTCCACAAGGAATGTATTCACCAAGTGTCAGCTTAATCTGGGTGACAATTTTGGAGAGGTAAAAAACAGCAAAAACACACAAAAAATAAAAAATTGAATAAAATTGCAGCAACACCTGGTGAAGAAATTAAGAACTAAGAGTTTTTAGGAGTGTCCCTGTGTGATATCAATGCAAATAAATGAGCAGTTTCAGAGAAAAAGATTTTTTTAAGATTTGCCCCTAAAAAGAAAAACCCCCAAATCACTGGAGCATGACCATTTGAACAAATTTGGTAAAAACCCACCCAAGGTACATCCCCATCAAGTTTGAAGTGGATCTGGCCGACGGTTTTTGAGAGGAAGTTGAAAATATAAATTGCTGACGACAGGTGTCTCTAGTATGATACACTTATGTAGAAAAAACATGACCCATATTCATAAATATCAAACCTAACAATGACAGCGAAGAGGTTCTAGTGCTACAAAACCATCAATTTTTATCTTCCAAAACCAATGTGAAGAAACAAATTTCACTCCTGGCTAGAGACAGGCAGTGACCTACAAAAGGTAACTGGTGGTTTTAAACCGGTCCTCTCAACCTTTGAAATATTCTCCATTAAAAACAGACCATAGTGTTTCCAATATGCATAGGCCCAACCACTTAAAATCCTAATTTTATTACATATGCAAAAATAAAAAGAGAATTGGTAGGCCTATCACTATTTTGGTTCTTCTAACTAGTTCGTCTGGTGAGTTTATAGCAAAAGGAAAAAGTAGGCCTATATCGTTTTTGTGATATCTATGAATCTGGTACATTATGTGATTAATAAGTTAAGTGATTGAATCACTGTTATAGAGTATCAAATGCAAGGAGCAGACTTCTACAAGTCCCTCAGTGGCCTCACTATACAATTGATGTTCTACAGACCGATGCCTCCAGTATGATGGAAAAAGGACCGTAGCCCTGAGATAAGCTCAGCTGACTGACAAGTCAGCTGAGCTGAAAAATGATGATTAAAAAGAATCTCTCTTTTTTCAACAGACCTGCACCTGATCCGTCCTGAGACATACTTCTGACAAAATTTGATATAGGCCTAGGTCTCTTGTGTTGTGGTCGTTGTTTTGTTTCTCTCTTTTTTTCTTTGGCTCTTTTGTTTTTGTCTTGCCTTATTTTTTATGGACGGACTGGTGGCTTTCAGTGCCTGAAATACCAAATGAAGTCATAAAGACCATTCAGTACTGGTGGGTTTGTCACCGGAAGGAGAACGCCGAAAGTATTTTCACGTCATGGCCTCCGTCGGCTACGCGGCACGCCGTGACGTGACAGACGGAGATCTTGACGTTTTAAATGTGGGCGGGCAAAACCATCAAGCAATTCTACAGAATAAAATACATTTAGTGCTGCTTCAATTAAATGACATATTTGCTGTCCTGTTGGGTTGTCTTTTCACAAACCATAATTTGAGTTAAATCAGTTTGACCCAAGGCGACAGTATGAAAAAAAGGCAAACGCACATGAACTAGCCTATATTGTACGAACACGGTGTGGTATTGTGTCTGCATTTTTGTTCCGTGTCAGTGAAAAGCACATTAACAAGACTAGCGTGTCCTCGTACATGTCGTTAATCGGGGCAAATGGTGGACAAATTTATGTCACATAATGTGTCGAAAACATAATTTATCAAATGTCTTGGTCGTCTCACAAATACTAATTTTGATTTCTATAAATCAAATTCAATTTAAATTTCCATGAGCTGCTGGTAATATCAATACATTTTCTGGCTCTGTTCGGCAAGATCTACATATCGTATTCCTGCCTATCATATGCGTAAATAGCCCCATTACCTGCAGCTGCCGATCATTATAATAAAGCCGCATCTACTTTGGAAATTTCCACTTGTGCAGAAAATGAATTGTGGACACCCATATCAGCAAACGAGCATGTCTCTCGAATGCCACGTATGATATATAAGATAGTTCTACAGGGCAATTCAGTTTGCTATTACCTTGTCTATATATATTTAAAACAGGTCAACTTTATTCTGTCAACGTCTGATGTACCTTTTATTCTCTTTTTTGTGTGTCTACAAAGCTTATTGCTTCCCTGTTCATGTCTGCCAAGTGCACAGACACTCTGCCTATGTAAACAGTAAATACATCTGTGTGCATGCAGGCAATATGTCTTGTGAAAAATCGGGTACAAAAACATATAGTAGAAATAGAGCGTTTGTTCTCGATCAATCTTCGATTGTTTTTTTTATTACTATTTTGCAAACAGGTGTAAATTAATAACATTACTAGGAATCTTTGATATTTCGTTTCGCATTGAATCCCTTTTTTAAACGTTAACATTTCAAGCAGATTAGTTCATTATTATTGACATGAGAGTCCCATTGCTTCATTTCTCGTCTACGTGTGCGATCTGATACAAAAAGCCAAGCAATCGATTCCTCATAGTTCTGGTAAATAAGAAATAACAACATATTCCAGTTCCCCATATTGTTGTCTTATCGTCGCTTTTATTGGGGCACGATTACAAAGCAAGTGTTGCAATGCCAAGGGTGTTGTGCATGACAACGGGCTGCAGTACGGAGGCCTGCTCGTGCCAGACTGATATGTATGCGACGACTGCGTTACTTGTTTCCATGGCAGGGAAATACGAATGCGATTTTCAAACTGTCTACACTACAGGTTTGTCTTCGTGTTGCTTGGTATCTTATCTTGGGGGAAAAAAGCAATTGGTTGGAAGGCACCTGTGATTAAAACGTGCTTCAGTAGCCTGAATGAAACAATTCGATCGCGTAACCTTACGTAACGCGCCAGGAAAGCAAGCGTTCACTGATATGCTAAACAAAAAAAAAAATAAAAATATGTTGGCAATCATTGGCAAGCATAGCCTGGCAAAATCAAAGTTTGTAATGGTAACAGCAACAAGTATAACATACCATTGTTTTATGCAGCTCGAAGTAGACCGTAGCGAAAAAAAGTACATTTGCATGCGCCCAAAACAATAGAAAAGCCACTAACACCACCACGTCTTCTTACGGGATCGTAAGAGGCACGATCTTCTCGTATACTAAAGCTCTCCATTTCCATTAAAGCTATCCTATCGTGTGATAGTATTACCTCTTGATGGACTGTATACGTTGTACAACATGTATCATGTTTAATACGACGGATTTCCATCATTGCATGTCACACTTTGCGAATGAGATGTCACTGTCTGGGACATTGGGATCAAAATTTTCTTTGTACGAAAGACAGACTAACCTACACTTAATATAGGAGTGTCTTCGTCCATCTGTCCCTAAAAGTAGGTTTGGGATACCCAGCTGTTTCTGGTTGAAAAAGTCCACACCTCAGAATATTACCTCCAAGGCCAACATGATGCGTATGTTTGGTGGCAAGGCAGGCTTTGTAATACTTAATAGAGATATTGTCCCAATTTGCGTTCGGTTTTCTTTTAGAAATCTGTTGACTCAGTCCAAAACTTGGCACTGAAAGACTTCCATGTGCGGCCGCACCCTCTTTTATGGAACCAAGGTGAGTACTAAGGCAACTGATACTTAGGCACACAGCATGCCAATCATATCAGGTGTGGCATTATATGTACTTTGTCTAAGTGACCCGCCGCTCAGAGCCCGAATGGAGCGTGCAAAATTTGAGAAACATGCGCCTCACAACTTCAGCCTTCGGAAGTGTGCGAGAAATTTTTCAAATAAGAAATTAAAATAATATCATATGAGTTCTCCTGTTCAACCGAAGGAAATAAAAAACTATCAAATAAATTTTATTAAAATCATGTTTATTTAAAAATTCACATACCCCACTCCCCCCACCCCCAAAAAGGATATATATATATATATATATATATATATATATATATATATATATATATATATGTGTGTGTGTGTGTGTGTGTGTGTAAAAACAGTTTGACACATAAAACAGATGTCAACCTATTATGTGGAGATGCTCCCCAAGAGATACTATGACTTATATTGTTTCTTGATGCTCGTTTCTTCATCGTGCATTATCAGTGTCCCATCCTGGATCACGTGACGACATAAGCAGATGGTTATTGGATAAATGTTGCCGAGCACAGATCTATACATCATGCTATGATGCGCTCAGATTATAATCTATATACATACGTATTAAAAACGAGTCCATATCTTGTATGCTCAGTCATGTCGATTATTAGTCGTTCTTGGAAGTTTAACCTAACACGGAAAAGAATCGTTGAGAAACACGTCATGATTTGCCGCATTTGTATATAGTTGATCTTCGCGAGCGTCTCTGTGTGTCCCCATCGTTGTGTGCTTTCTTTTAAGATTACCCATATTATTCACTATAACACGAAAGTAGTGCCTAGCTTCTGTCTCTCGCTCTCTTCGCATCCTTCCACAGGATGACGTGTCGTGGTATTATTGCTTTGAGCTAATGAAACGTTACAATGTTTTATCACACAAACTGTTTATTTTGTGAAATCTTGTCTGCTCATCGCGTCAATATCTTTGTAATTCACGCTGCAGAATGTCGTGCCATATGTTTGTAATCTAGTAATACAGAGTATCTGTTACCACTGCCAGTGGTGAGCACAATTCCCACGGAAGCAGTGTCCTGTTGCAAGCATCTGAAGATTTTCTGGGGTTTTTTTAATGTATTTTTTTTATTTTGTTAAACTAAACTGTCGCTTCAGTCATGAAAAGAAACTCGAATGAAAGAGTTTTCTGTTCCTGTATTTTCATAAAAGGTCCCAGAATGAAAATGTTTATGTGGCACTGCAGCTGTGACACAAAAAGTTCACACAAGTTCACGGTTGTGTGTAGAGATGAGAAATTATTTCCGTAGCCCTGTTGTATTCTAGTGCATGTATGTATTATGTGTATATATATATATATATATATATATATATATATATATATATATATATATATATATATATATATTTTAGTATGTGGCCGGTTTCCTGTATTGAGGCATATAGAGTTGGTATCTATCGCGGGAGATCAGAAAGATTCCAACAACAAAGCATAGATTACGACTTTCACACTTTTATTTATGTTTCATGTGATTTTCGATTTATATACAAGTGTACTTGTTACTTATAGAAATTGAACTGATGTAATAAACAATAAGGATGACTCATGACCAGAATTGGAATCTTTTTCTTTCATTGCGATGTGATTAAAAGTTGCGGTTTTACATTTTGTGTAAACGTTACTGGCGCACAAAATGGGTTTCATGCACCATATAATTCGAGTTATCAATTCACGACCACTGTGTAGGTTCATATATACTTTATCTTGGGACATTAGTTACCCTGGTCAAACATGGCCTCGTGTCAAGTTGATGGACTGAAACTTGAGAGTTTTCTCAAACACTGCGCCCAGTTCACTACTTTCATCCCTCTTTTGGGTTCGGACAAGTCGTTTCGGTTCGGAAAATAAATTAACTCCATAGCAACTTCGCTGTCAAAGCGGTCGAAAACAACTGGTAATTTGTGTCATGGCGACCTGTCTTCAAAGGTTTTCGAATGGAAGTATGTCAGGAGGCCAGCTGTTCAGATTTTTTTTTTTATTTACCTTACTTTAATATTGCCCAGAACGGTATGAAACAATTGACGACTCATTGTGAAAAAGACCACAAGAGTAGCGTCAACGGTAAGTGTTTCAGCGATTAATTATCAAAGGTCAAGAGTAAAGATGTTCCTTGAAGGTGATGATTAGGATATATATATATATATATATATATATATATATATATATATATATATATAGGCAAGTGGTTCACCGAATCATATGACACACAAAAAACGCAAGAAATCTGTGTTTGTCATACTGTATCACTGATTCTAAACTCCGAACGTAGCTTCTTCTGTGTAGAAAAATAGGTTATCAGACATCCGAGGAGAAAGCGTTTTGCCGAAGCTTCGGCAAAACGTTTTCTCCTCGGATGTCTACTAAACTTTATCCTTCTACACAGAAGCTACTTTCTATTTAACTCCCATGTATCCCTTAATTTGTTGTGGAAAATCACCAAAATACTAGAAAAGGCGAATACATTCACAACTCAACTTGGTCAAGTGCGCGGCAGCGCGTATGAATATCTAATCCTGCTTTCCAGTTATTCGGCAACGAGCTAAGCGAACTAGCAAACTTAACGTTGCGACTAGCGGCAGCAATATTCTAATAAGTTCCCAGACATTTACATTAATCTTAAGGAATACAGAGATACATAAATTTCAGATTGTCATGTCACGATGCCCAAGGAATGAAAAAAAAAACTAGTTCGCTGAGTAAGGATCGAAGATGAAACATATGAGTGATGCACTGAAGTAGTACCTACACATGCCTAATAAAATCATTTTTACCGGACCCAGACGCGGTAGGTACGTAAAACGCACGAGCACAAGGTAATCATAGTTAAAGTGGGAATAAAGTAAGTTATCAGCTGTTAGGAATTGACATCATGCATCATAATGAATGGCGTTATTCTGTGCGCTCTGTTTGACAGATTCTGACAACTTTATAGGAGATATTGGTATCAACTAGGATCCCGCACTGCCTCCTATCCCACAGCAAGGAACTTGACAGGAAGGCGGGTGCATCTATTTTTTTAAGCAGGGCCAAAATAGTTTCTATGATAAAAGTCACAACTGGAGAAAGCAAAGGGTTTCAGAAAAGTCATTCACAAAGCTTTAAAACACATAACTTAGATAATATATATATTTTAAAAAATTCATTTGCTTGTGGAAAAAGGGGTTATTTCTGAATGGTTAAGTAACATATATGGTAAAAGTGCCCTCAATAGCAAGGCGGGGGCATAGTCCCTTTGCCTAGCAACTGAGGGGACCAGAGCGGGTCTGCCTTTGCAGTTTATGCAGTTGAATATGAATACCTCCTGTTACTATTATGATATAGTTAACAATACTTAGAGTACCAAAACTTATATCTCCAG
This sequence comes from Hermodice carunculata, assembly GCA_964020975.1. NCBI lineage: Eukaryota > Metazoa > Annelida > Polychaeta > Eunicida > Amphinomidae > Hermodice > Hermodice carunculata. The sequence continues at coordinate 55,804,435 of OZ026618.1, read as the reverse complement.
GAAAGATACTCACAGGGTTGTCACTGATACTTGCAGGCTAGATAGTGGTACTTCCACCATAACACCAATATTAGCGAGCTCAATACTAATACTTAACGGATTATGCTGATTACTTGGAAGTGTCCGTTAACATTGATGCTTTTCGAATTTGCAGAAGGGAACCCTTTGGTTTGGTTTAAACATGCCTATTCGCAAAAACAAGTGGCCAACAGGCATAATGCCTATATGAAGGCCTCTTGTACATCAGGGGAACCCTTTGTCCCTCCAAATAAAACATTGATGAGAAAGCGCATATGAGAAGAGGTAATTTGTCAAGCTGCAGTCAGGCGAATCTTGCTCGCACAGTGTTACCATATGAATGAGGTCAATTCAATTGTGGTTTTCTCATAACAGTCCCTAGGATATCTCTTCTTTCTCGGTCACATTTTCGTCAGAGTTTACCTGTGCCAATCTCAGCATGGGAATCATTTGGCGCCACAGACGGCTGCCTTGCTATGATAGACAACCAGTCCGTGCAAGTCTGTGCGTGGATGGATTCGAAACGAGAGACGGAGAAAAGTTGAGAAAACATGGATTAATCTGCATCTGTGCATACTAACCCTTTCCTGGTCAGCTAAGACTTCGAGTCAACAGCTCCCCTTTCCTTGGCGCGGATTGGCCACATTCGCCCATACCCTGCTAAGGAAAACTGCCTACCTGAGGCATTTTACCTTGATTTTACAATTCATGATTTGTATTCAAAACGTTTTCAAATAACGAAGCACAAGGAGCCACATTTTTTGGCAACTTGAGTGCCTGTAATCTGCGAGCTTGCTATTTTTAGCCAATTTTACGTGGTATAAGACACAGTTCCTCGCTAACGAAGATGGCAGTAGCATCGGCGGCTGAGTTGTAGCCGTTTTTCTGTATATTCTTCGTGATGTTTAAGGTCAAATTTTTATTAAAAATTTGACCCACTGACCTTGTGAATTGGGCCACGATCACCAATGTGTAATCTCAACATAGGGATGTCGTCAGAGGCCTTGAATAACGTAAGAATTACGGCCGCCGAATGAGTCTGTGTCCAATTTTGAAGCAACTAGCTAAACTTGTTGGCAGAAGAAGTATATTCATGATTTTTGTCAAGAAATTTCACATACACCATAGATCACCATTAATCACCACCAAGTTGGACGAGGATTCAGTCAACGATTTTTATGAAGATGATGAAAGTGTAGGCCTACTTTTCAATGAACCTGAAGGGCGACCACGCATGCTCTAAGCTGTCAGTGAGCTAAGCAAATAACGCCGTACCTTTTGTGCAAAACATGCTAAAATTATGTCCAAGCATTGCGACAATATGCGGTAACCAAAAAAAGCATGACAGCTTGACACAGACAAGAGTAAGGGCCTTACGGGGGTTTCATGATCAGAAATTGAGGATGTTTATTTCTCAATAACAAATATCAAAGGTCCATTTTTTCTGCATATCATGGCCATGACCTTTTACTGTCATATATCATGTTTTTTATTTTCATATATCACAAATTTCACCTCTTCATTTCTATATATCATTGAAAAAGTTCAGCACACACTATTAAACAAAACTTGATGAAATGTGACTTTATTTTATTCCAATCACTCTGTACCTGGTGTTTTATTAATTTCCAATATCATATATCAGGGGTCATTTCCATATAACACAAACTTTTAATTTCGCGTATCATGGGTCTAAAATAAGTCAATATCACATTTCAGAGGGCAGTTACTTTCACCTAGAGAGTGAACTAGAACGTATTATACTCCCACCTCCTCCCCATCCCAGGGAACGGGCTTTAAAAACAGTAACAAAGCAAAGCCCTGGTATTGATTTATTGTAAGAGCTATGTATCTGGCGTGCAGGTGGTGACATATGGCAGCCAGATATCGAGATATCGCTTTTTATTTGCAAATACCACAGGAACATGGCAACGTGTCAGTGGTCTGTATCTGACATAGAATAAGATGTGTCAGGATGAATTCATATCCAGGGCACTGTAGGCTGCATTTGGGTTCATCTACCAAGAAAAGTCGAAATCCAGTCCCTCCCTCGCCCCAACATTAATAACTCGGGATTGTATGAACAGAAAGAGTGACGTCAGCATTGTGTAACATGTAAACGTATTGACCAAACATGAGAACCTCAAAAGTTATTGACTCACCAATGAGAAATAAATCGTGAACAGGGGTATAACACATTCCCGAATCAACACTCAACCATCTGGAGTGAGTACAACTGTAATATATCAGAAGAACAATTCGGCAAGTTGGGGCGGGAATACAATGAACGCTGGTACTATGCGAAGCCTGCAATAACAGACAAATATGCACTGACTCTGGGAGTTTTTTTTCCCCCATCGAAGTGCAGACCACAGGCAACTATATTTCAAACCAGTTGAGTTAAAAAACGATGACTGATCTTTCAGCCCTATGCGTAATTTCTTTGCAAGTTCGCCACATGACAGGTGTGTTGCACTCTGACTTTTGCATTGATGAGAGCTCAAAGCATTAAGGGAAGACCTATTTAGGCGATCTAAAACTGGACTTGTACAAAATCGCTTATAAATGGTGCATACTTTTTGTGCTTTTTGCTCTGGCAATCGTTTTATCCGTGACAATCAAGCAACTTTCATAAATGAAAATGAAACTCTGTTTTCCGTTTTACATTCCCCCCTCGGCTGAACCCCAAATTAGCTCGCCCTGATTGCTTATACATTGAAAACTATCCTCAGCTGAACCACATCTGTGGAGGTCATGACCCCGCCCTGTTGTACATGTGTATCTTAGTCTTCCGACACACCAAAGATAAACATGGGTTTCTGCCGGCACAGAGGACCACCCTTTGGCCGATGCTCACCGGCAAAGGAACCTGCCTCTGACTGCCAAACTACCTGCTCGAAAACATGAGGAGCACCAGCGCAAATCAATGACTGATCGGTCCACCTGTACACATATATCATATGGCACACGTAACCTTGAAAATGAGATCAAAGTCACCAAAAGTGAAAAAATTGTGTCAAGCTACAAATGAGATAAATTTGAATTACATATGCCCTGTGAGTGTTGAGATACCGTGTTCACAACCAAGTGATGGACAGACAGAACCACGGACAGAAATACGGACACACAGAAAGGCAACCCAGAAACATGATGTCCCCCCCCCCCCCTTCCTCCTGGGATGGACCCTTAAAAATAACATTGTGTTTCATGTCATGAAGTTTTTGCAAAATATATCTGATAGCCCCAGAGCTACCAAAGCTTTGTAAATGAGAAGGGATGCCATCATGCTGAAAAAATGAGTTGTTTCAGGCAAACCGTGCACATTTTTAATTTTACTGAATTTCACCTGTACCTTTGCGACTGATGGTAAGATCAATTTTGATGAAATTTAGGGCAGTTCAAAGCACAAATTGGTAGGAAACAGGCCAAAAGTGTAGTCGTTTGGGAACTATGCAACTATGCGCTCTGTGAACTACAACGGGCCGTATCCCAGGCGTACAGCCGTGGCAAACTTGAACGTGAATATATTTTTGTAATAATAATAATAATAATAATAATAATAATAATAATAATAATAATAATAATAATAATAATAATAATAATAATAATGATGATGATGATGATGATGATGATGATGATAATAATAATAATAATAATAATAATAATAATAATAATAATAATAATAATACTGTGGCTCTCCGCTTATGCGCCGCGGTCCTGTGTGACACAGGTGGCCTAGGAAGGAGAAAAAAAAACCGAGAAGATGATGATGATGAGATGGAGGAAAAAATTGTACGGTCACGCGTTGCTCGTAATGCGCCCTTCTGCCTGCCCCCCTCTACTCTCAAGTGACCCTCAGCAGTGAGCTAAAAGCATAAGACCCTGTCTACGCAGGCAAGGTCTCCAGTACCGGACTTAAAATACGCAAGATCAACCAACTACAACCGCCGTATTACAGACCAGTTAACTCATCATGCAAGAACAAAAGGCTATATTTTAATTGGGACAACAATAAAGATGTATATGGCTGATTTCATTTCGTCTTGCTTCATAAGCTTCTGCTGACCTACAAGAATCAGAACCAGCATAGGTATTGTCTGCTTTGTTGGTAGCATTGTGTTAGATGTTAGTTTGTCATTCCGTGCAACCTCCCCTCAGCTTTTGCATGGTCAACCCAATGCGTACCTCGTCACCCCAATTTCCTAAATCTTGTCGCCAAGGCAATGACTCCGTGGTCTGGTGTTTGTCCGTAATAAGATACTTCAAAGTGTTCCAGAAATTAAAATACGGAAACTAATATTGACACATCTACCTGACCTATTTAATGAATAAAATCAAATAAAAAAATCAAATCACATAAAGGAACTTCAACATTTTCAGTCGCTATTCACCCCACATATTTAGTCAGACTAAATATGTGGTGTGAGTGGCGCAATGCTCCTTCGTGCATTATAAATGAACGTTCCTTTGATTTGTGTCAAACAACATAAACTTCCAACACTACCAGCAACGTGTCTTGCAATTTTAGGGATATCATGACGGTGCGGTGCCTCCAAATAATTTCTGTCAATGAGACTGGTGGGGCTTACGTTTGATTGTAAGATATGGTGAATAACTATATTTTGTTTTCAACACGCTTTCTATACAAAAGTGACATGTCAGTCACCGGGACTGACATGTTAATGACATCTTAGCCAATTTGATACATTTTACCATTCAGAATGACTAAATGCGAGAATTTGTTGCATAATGTCACTGACATTTAATTTCAAAATAGTTGCACTCGAACAATGAAAGCAAAATTTCCACTACACCTGGAAATGCGGAATTTGCAGGTACAATGCTATGACAGTAACATCGAAGATGCAGCAGGGGAGGAAAAAATGACCAAACTGTTCTCGTTTGATCTTTTCCATTTTATTTCCTTGGTGAGTTTAGGGGAGGGAGGTTCTGATGAAGCACGTACGTACCTTTGAAGAATGGGGAGATCTTCCAAATAGTGATGGGCCCAAGACTTCCAAATTGTCCCAAGCTGAGCTCAAAGAAGAAGGTGGGAATACCGACCAGAATCAACATGATGAGGTAAGGTATCAGGAAGGCGCCTGTAACATGACCAAAAAATAAAAATAAACATATAATAACCAAACACTATTTGTAGAATGGCGATAGCACGGCGCCCTGTCGAATGCCACTTAAATGCAAGAAATGGCTCAAGTAAGTAGCCCGACTGGACATCCGTTTTGTATGCATTGTATAAACCCTGTTATACTCTTAAACTTGACACTAGTCATGTAATATTCCATGCCACAAAGCTGTATTTTTGTACAGATGTGCTAACGGACTATATAAATGATAACTTTTAAATAGTTTTAACCTATCTGCCTTTTGGGATGTTCAGTGATATGTAGAGCTCCTTTCTTTAATTTCCTTGTGATGTGGCAGACAGGCAATGTTGATGTTAGCTTTGTACAGGACAAAGCTCGTGTGTTATGTCGCAAATGAGACATAAAAAGTGGACATTGGTCCGTTTATCATACACGTTATGGTCTTAGGTCAAAACGAAAGAGATCGGAATAATAAACCCTGCTTCTTTGACCCTACAAAATCAGTCTCATAAGATGTTTGTTATTTGTGAATGCGTAAAGTTTAATCAACTGTTCTAAAGGCGTTCACGTACGCTGGGGACCAACAATCATAGATTCGTCGATATAATATCTACGTTTGCATATTTTTTGCAAGGCCAAAGATAATTCAACAAAAGGTCTACATATATATTTATAATATTATATATATATACATACATATATATATACATACATACATACATACATACATACATACATACATACATACATAAAGTTGTGTGTGTGTAAATCATTTGACAAATGGACGAATGAAGGAAAAAAAAAACTTACTGACCCCCCATCTTTTTCAACAATGTATGAAAAAAAATACAAACAATTTTGGCTCGGTCTGATCCGGATGGAACAAGAAATGTGAAAGTAGACACTTGTGGAACTTGTGTGCTAGGCTCTGTCATACTGCTTTTGCTAAAAGCCACATGCGGGATGCAATTGTCTCAATATGTGAACTTGGCCCTGCGTAACGAATTATTCAAACTGTAAACTGGTCAGAATAAGACTGTGTCAATAGTTTTCCATGGCTTGGAATGAGCACATTGCGCTTTAGTTCGCAAAGGAAAGCAAATGAAAGTAATTCTTTGTAAAAATGTTTTCTCTAAATCTGAAGTTTGGGTAAAAATATTATCGTAGGCGCTAATTGCTTTTGAGCAACTTGTGAGAAAAAGTGTTAAAAGCTGGTGATGCTTAAGCATATGCACGGCATCTAAGTACCCTACAAACTGACTGTTAAATATTAGGAACAACCAATAACATACAATCTTACAAAACTAACGAGTGCCGAGTTTTCTCTCTCTCTCTCTCTCTCTTCTC
>OZ026618.1:55629180-55796680 GCA_964020975.1 Hermodice carunculata | reverse complement strand
TGTGTGTGTAAAACGCATTTGACTGCTCTACTTGTATTGATCATTGACCGATATATATATATATATATATATATATATATATATATATATATATAAATATATCAATGATCAGTGAATTATATTGATATATATATCGATCAATGCGTTATTATATTATATATATATATATATGTAAAACGCGCCGATGAAAGCTTTTGACCTGGATACTTTTAATTTCTCTTTGAATGTACGGAATATCTGTGACACAGAGTGATTAAACTAGACTTGGCCTGCTTCGCATATAGGTCTATATTTTTTTAAGCTGTATGAATGCGGGTACTTGACTAACACCAAAGTGTCTGCAAAGAAGATGAATCTGTTATTGTTATGTCAATGCGGAGCACATTGACTTGTTGAAATTGGCGATGAATGAGGTAAGCTGCTATATGTAGTGGACCAAGCTATCAAATTGTAGGGTCTACACAAATATTTCTCACGCAACCTCTTTAGCTAGACTTTCACGGAAGCTGACACTGAAACCAATCACTCTTATTGCATCCTGCCTGACCCAGTAACCAGAAAAACTTTTTGCAACAACTCATTACTGGCATCTGAAAATACGCGCGTTATGAAAAAGGCATGCAGTCAGAAATCCAACTGTTTGTGTTTTATTAATCCTTCCACTTCTTTAATTTTCGATGCGTATTGCATGGGGTATTGATATCTGAACACTTCGTTGAAAGATTAAGGCAAATCTCTCTCGTGGGTGTACACGTATGGTTGACCAATTTTCAGACCGGTTGATACCGGGGGTAATCGCCCACTGGCAATGCGCGCGGCAGAAAATAGTTAATGAGGCCTTCTTTGGAAGAGAAACGATTTCCTTTATGATAACCAAATACCCAAAACAACAGCTTTAATGGGACGCTTGGTAAGTAATCCCAGATGCACTTCTTGGGAGGGGGCAAAGGAAACGAGCAGCGGTGAGTGATGAGATCAAGATTCGATATATATATATATATATATATATGACGATGTTTTAAAGGGATTGTAAAATTTCTTCTTACCGCCACCATTCTGATACGCCAGATAAGGAAATCTCCACACATTGCCAAGGCCTACAGAATACCCAATACAACACAGCAGAAATTCGATTTTCTTCCCCCATCCTTGCCTGGCTGGAGATGTGTTTAACTTTTCTCGATCGCTGTCCCCATATTCAACGTCCATGGTGACGACTGGTCCGTTTGGTTGCTGGAGCTTTTCGTTTTCCTGTAAAGAACAAAACATTTCTTGCACATCAGTAAAATGCCGGCAATTATTTGATCTGACAGTTATACAGTCTGTATAATTCAACCATTGTTTTTATAGGTCGCCAACTAATTTAAGATGCTATCTTACAAAAGAAGAAGAATCCGATGATCTGCCGTTTTTATCGCGTAAGAAGTATATTCAGTATGTGAAAAACTGCTTTAAGAATTTCATCCCCAACAACGTGCCAGCGTAACGCCACATGTTCACAACAATAAAGTGAAAACGACTGCTCTCAGACCAACAAGGACACTTTCTCAGAACGACAGTGTACTTTCCCTCAGAATCACTTGACTACTGGTCCAGTTATATGATTTGGCATCCGCTAACTCTATAAATTTTCTGAATGCAAGCCACAAAAAACCGCTCACGTGACCAGCTAAAGACAAGTCATAGGCCCTCTAGTGTAATATACCTGACCACAGGTTAGGAGTTCTACGGAGTCAGTTTCTTGTGTACAATATGATCAAGTTATAAATTTCATTGTGCAGCAACAGCATCTGACTCGGCGTGGCCTGTATTTTCTTGTTCAGTAAATACCTCTTCGAAGGCTGAATGTTGTTGAACGTGGGGACATGTTTAGCTGAGGACATCCCCTTCATATTCTTTCTTCCAGAAACTTTATATAAATGCGCAACATGAATGAAATGCGAAAAAGCATATTACCTTGAAGGTACGGTCGTTTCTGACTGGTTAAAGCGCGTAAATATCCCGGAAAGATGCAATCATATTCTACAGCGGACGTCATTAAAATCAGAATGGAAATTTCCAACATGAATGATAACTTACTTTTTTTTTTCTTTTCTTTTTTTTTTAAGGAAGATTTAGTTCAAAAATAAGGACGGACTCGTAACAAACGACAAAAACAAAATTTGTTGAAAGGCAATAAATAAATTATTCGCACGCCCGGCCCCTTTATTTCTTCGTTACTCTCTGATCCTCATACAATCAATTATAACCCATTGCCAGAAAATGCAAATATGCCTCCACTTGAAGTTCTTGTCAGTCGTTATGGGCCTTACCCTCCAGTTACATAAAGTTCTTTTGTCAGTTTTTGTATAGAGTTGGCATTTCTTTGCTTTTACCGAACTAGAAATGCACTGCCCCAACAGAACACAGAATGAGGCTGTTTTTCCAAACCAGAATATGCACTACCAGAACACTATCTAAAGCAGGGACTTCTTAACTAATCAAGAAATGCAATACCCCAATAGTATGAAGAACGGGGGATTCTTTACCAAGCTGTCCATGCACTTTATAGTTAAGACGCTTCTTTAGTAAATGATAATACACTAGCCAAGTGGTATGCAGAGCAGAGGTTCTTGACCAAACTGCAAATGCACCACCCTGATCAATAATGTGTAGTCTGTGGGTATCCCTGAGATCATAGGTAGTTCTTTTAGTGTTACGTTTTTCACAGGCGTGCAAAATACTAGTGAGCAACACCGCATACCACACGAAACTAGATGTCTCCGATCGCAACCGATGGTGCAGAAAAGGTTCCTTTGCGCCCTAGTTCCTATTTTTCTACAACCCTCAGAATCAGTGCATAAATTTTGATGGTAATCCCCATTATCCATGTGTGTCTTGTTATTGTTACGGTGAGCCATAGCAGCCGAAAATAGCTGCAAAAGTAATGCCATTCTTTTTCCTTATGGCCATACGACATTGATTTTTTCATGTATATTGTAAAAAAAAAAAAAATAATAATAATCGGGCTATCCACAGAGTTCAAGATCATGCAGATTAGTCAATATCTTCATGAGTTACGGGCAAAAGTGTATGGTTCTTCAGTACGGGTACATGACTAGTGCATGGGCACCTACGACGACCAACCAGTTGCATGATATTCGACGTTCACCAAAAGGAGAACAGTTTTACGTGACAAAGATTCAATAAACAAGTTTTATTGATCATATAACATATACAGACATGACAACTCTAGTGACCATATTAGCATCAGGACAGCTTCACTGTCACCGAAAGCAGAGAATATGCAATCCGCATACCTTGCTTGGGAGCCTTGCCTGCCAAGCTGAAGCAGTACTTGTACTGAAGTGACCCACCCCAGACTTCTTTGCCACACCATCCCCATGCTTACACAAAGAAACTGTGCAAACCTGTGGATCTGATTTAGCTTGCTGCAGTTGCATCCCACCCCCCTCTAGTTTTGAAGATGACCAAGATTAAAAATCAGAATTATTCCTGATTAGGCAACTACTTCTGTTCCGTATTCATTAAATGTATAAGGGTCGATAACGTATAAAACTTAGAAGACGCATTTCTATCTATCAAATTCTTGAAGATACTCAAGATTTACGTTTTGAATTTCTCCTAATAAGCATAAATATTGATGCTACAAATTTCAGTTTGTATTCATCAGATGCACAATGACCAATAATATAGGTGTAAAACTTAGAATCGCATCTCTGTCTGTCATAGTCTTGAAGATATTCAAAATTTCAATTTTGGATTGCTCCTAATTAGTATAAATCAAAACGCAGCAACTTCATTTTATATTCACTATGGATGCACAATGGTCAGCAGCAGTTGGAACATGGAATCACATCTCTACCTATAACAGTTTTGAAGATATTCAAGATTTAGAATTTCAGATGCCCCCAATTTGCACAGTTGTAAATGCACCCAACCTTCTTTGTAAAATGACATGACTGCATGTTTGGATCTAAAATCATGTCTAGTCTGAAAGATATAAGCGATAGTGTCCGAAAAAATTGTCGGACAAAATTGCTGACGAAGATGTTCTAAGAAGAAAAAGACGAAAGAGGAAGCGGAGGAGGAAGAGAAGGTGGAGACGAAGAATAAGGAGAGTGGGAGAAGGAGACGAAGAAGAAGAAGAAGAAGAAGAAGAAGAAAAAGAAGAAGAAGAAAAAGAAGAAGAAGAAGAAGAAGAAGAAGAAGAAGAAGAAGAAGAAGAAGAAGAAGAAGAAGAAGAAGAAGAAGAAGAAGAAGAAGAAGAAGAAGAAGAAGAAGAACAAGAAGAAGAACAAGAAGAAGAAGAAGAAACTCAACAAAAAACAGAATGTCTGTGTTGGTACACAATAGGAAAATCGTAGCGTCACATACTGAAACAATTAAGGTTCAAGGGTCGCCCGTGTGTTGCTATATTTCGGACGCGAACCTGCAACCTTTGGCACCTAGCTGAAATGAGAAACGCACCACTCGGCCAAATCCCCATTCTTAAAAAAGAATGGTTCAATGGGGGTAGTTTTGTGCGAGTGCCCTATCAACACGGTTATGCAGTATAAGTACTGAGTTGGCATTTTCTTTCCAGAATCGGGGACATAAATCCATCAGCATTAAGGAAATACCGAAAATATATATTTAATGTTCGGAACGAGCGGGTCTCGAACCTGAAACCATTAGCACCAGTCGCCTAGCTGAAATGGGAAACGCACATATGCACTTTACCAAATCCTATTTCTTAAATTGTTCAACGGAGGTAGTTATTTGCGAGTGCCATATCAACACGGTTATGCAGTATAAGTACTGAGTCGGCATTTATTTATGCAATTTCAAAGCAATTGGCCAACTGGTTTCAAGATTTATTTCAAAGATTTTGAAAAAAAAAAAATGAAGAGAATCTGGCTTACTTTTTAGAAGGCGAAAATGTAAATAGGTACGGACGACGACGACGGACGAGTGACCATCTTTTCAAGTTCTGCTCAATGACAAATCAGCTGAGCTAAAAATCCACAGTGACCTACTGAACAAACTTGGGAAAATAGGTCCCCTGCTCGCCAAGACCTGTGCTCTTCCAGTTTGAAGACGATTTTGCCGACGGTTTCAGAGAAGTGGAAACATAAACTGCCAACGATGGGCGGACAATACACGACAAAGACAATGCACAAACGGCAACCGACTTACAAATCAACTTAGTTTGGTGAAATAAAACAAAAATTGATAGTGGTTTCGGGCTTTGTCAGGCACAGATACGTTGTGATTTTTTGTTCTGAAACAAAAAACAAAAAAAAAAACTATTGTAGAAAACAAGCCAACATGACAACACAGCCTCTCGTCTAGCAACGGGGGAGACTTCACTAATTACTTTTACGCTGTGACTTACCTGGAAACCTCTTGCAACAAAGCGGTATTTCTTACGCTTTTCTCCAAGGCGAAACACAGCATATGAACGTTCGTCTCCATATATATATGTATATATATATATATCATAGGCACATTTACATCTGATACATGTTAGCAACCACTGTTCATATAATCATTCAAGCTTGCATGAGTACACAAAATAATTTATATTTTGAACCTAACCCGTCGAGACACATGCACAAAGAAAAGCCACAGAGGAATAAAATGATATATTATATATCAGGAATCAGTGTCGCGTGTCGGCTTTTCTCTCTCTCCCCCTCTGAGACGAAATGTCTTGGGTTAAGGTGACTAAGGTGACCCGATTCAACCGAAGAAATCGGGGTAACCGGCGGGTTAATCTGCTGACTAATTTGACCGATAAGCCATGCATAAGATGACTTGAGGTCGAAGGTTGTTGATCCGGTTTTGCTCCTGCCAGTACGAGTTTAACTTACTAACTGGTGGTTCTTGCATAACTGCAGCTGGCGCATGACTCGACAGAAATGGCTATAAAACAATATGGGCTGGCGCACGACTCAACAAGAATAGCCAAGAAACAGTAACGACCTTTCAATAAGCACAGGAACAATTTTTAACTTGAAAATATGATTTGCTTAATGGCAAATCTATCTCTATGCCTCTAAAATATGAATATTTGAAATGCTCGGAATGTCTCCCTTTGTACCCGTATTACAAACTTAACTTTGATGGAGACACAGGAGGCAAACCAAGCACAAGATGAAATGGCACCGAGGGTTGCAGTGGAAAATTTTCTGTTCTCTCTCTCTCTCTCTCTCTCTCTCTCTCTCTCTCTCTCTCTTTCTCTCTCTCTCTCTCTCTCTCTCTCTCTCTCTCTCTCTCTCTCTCTCTCTCTCTCTCTCTCTCTCTCTCCAGGCAAATTTGTCCGACATTACATTTAAAAGTATTCAACGTAAAACACCAAGCTTGGCATGATTATACTTCTATACATGAAGTCTTCAGTTTTTGCAAAGAGGTTCAACGGTTTTGAAAATTATGCAAATTAGGGCCATTTGAAAATTTAAATCTTGAATATCTTCAAAACTATAATAAGTACAGGTAACCATACCAACTTCAATTAATATGTTTGTAATACACATTTTTGTAATTTACATGTGACCTCTAAAGGTCAAAGGTCAAGGTCATTTCGACCTTTGAAATTTTCTTCCAATCATAATTCATGTTGATCATGTTGGGCAAAAATTGTAGCTATTGTAACATATAAATATTTCTGGTATAGGAAATCAAATAGGCAATCAACGGGTAATTTCCACAAAGCGTGCAGCTGAAGTTGAGGCGCAGGTGTAAAAAAATTCAAGAAACAAGTTTTATCGATCATATTACATATAATAGACATCAGAACTCTAGTAAACATATAAGTACATGTACCAGGACAGCTTCACTGTCACTAAAATCAGGAAAGCTTGAATAACCAATGTGCAGACGGTGGTTAGATACCTTGCCTGCAAGACTAAAGCAGCACTTGCACTCAAGTGTCGCACCCCAGGCAGACTGCTTTGCTACACCATCTCCACTGCTCCCCCCCCCCCCCCAAAAAAAACAAAAAACAAAAAAACAAAAAAAAAGCAAAAAAACAAAAAACAAAAAAAAAAACAAAACAAAAACAAAAAACCCCAAACAAAAACAAAAAACAAAAACAAACAAACAAAAAAACGTACAAAGCAGTTGATTTGGTTGTATTTGATGCAGTTGTGTAAAGTTTTAAAATTAGAATTACTCCTACCTAGCATTACTAAAATGCAACAATCTCTGTTCTGTATTTATTAAAAGTGCAGTGTCCGATGACATGTATAACATGGAAACGCATTTCTATCTGTCAAAGTCGTGGAATATATTCAAAATTTAAATTCTGAATTGCTCTTAGTTAGCATAAATTAAAATGCAACGACTTTCATTTGTATTCATTAAAAATGCACAATGGTCAATAATATAGATTTAAAACATGGAATCGCATCTATGCCTATCATGATTTTGAAGATTTGCAAATTTCAAATGATGATGAATTTCATAGGTCTGAATATATATTGGCTCATATTTTCAAATCAAGGACACCAGATATAGCCTCGTGGTGTTATTCTCGTTGTGTAATGTTAATTAATAAAATGTAAACTCGAAAATTGGCTGTGATATTGCTACGTTGTTCTAATGGCCGAAGTACATGTATCTTGCCCAGACTCAACTCTGAACAGAAACACCAAGACAGGGATAGATATTTCATTGGCTAGGGCTATGTCAAACACCTAATTGCAGTTGAAAAGTGCACCTCCATGTATAATAGTTTTGAAGTTATTTAACATTTAAATTTCATATATTTTATCTCATTTTCATAAATTAAAATTTTGGATCATGGTTAATAGGACTGTGTCACAACACCATAAATTTAAGTAGGAAGGGCAACTCTATCCATAATAGCTTTGAAGCTATTCAAGATTTAAATTTTGCATATTCACCTAATTTGCATACATTTAAATCCTACAACTTTGGATAATGGTTCATTGGATGCGGCTTTGCCACAAACTGACAAAATTGAACTGGAGTGGCATCTCTTATCTCTAATAGTTTTAGATATTCAACTTTTAATTCTTTAGTGCCCTTAATTAGCCTAATTTGAAATTCTACAACTTTCATTTACCGTCCATTATATTGGCTGTTGTCACAACCTTCATACGCACATTGAATTTTTTTTCTATGTGCAATAATTTGGAAGACATGGAGCTTTTAAAATTTTAATTGCCGCTAATTTGTATAATTTTAAACATAAATAAAGAAAAAAAATTCCTGGAAAAGAATGTCTGTGTTGGCACCCAGACACAACTTAAAAACTGAAAATTAACTTGCCAAAACGGCACATTGTTACAAGAGGGTTTTACTTTTTTTCACTTTTTGGCCTGTGTGTTACGTAATTGTGTAGGTGGCGCCACCAATAACGAAAAGAACATAGAGTTTCATTCAAGAGGCTAACATTAAAATTGTTGATGCTATTGCGTTGACAAGTAAATTGTTTACGGAGGGACGGACGAACGGAATGACGACCGGCAACGGATGGCTAAATGACAAAACTGTTGCAAGTGCCCTCATTGTGGCACATGCGTAGTCCAGCAACTGAAGGGACCACAGCAAGTTTGCAGTCCGTGTAGTTAAATATGAACACCTTCTGTTTTTTTTTTTTTTTTTTTTTTTTTTTTTTTTAAATGAGGAGCTGAAAGTTACACGATTACAGCAAAGTTCTGCCATACACTGAAAGATACAGTGAGACATTTCGTGCTTCTAAATGCTGGGGTTCAGGAGTTGTTTGATTGCAAATTACAACAGAAAACAATGGGAATATACAGACCTTACCCTCCTTCATATAGGGCCCTCTGCTGAGAATCCACCTGAACCAAATGATCTTGACCTTAGCAATTGCAAACCGTGACATCTCCTTTTGTCCCAAACATATAGGTTGGGGTTAGAAATTTAGAAATTTGGAGAAAATTTTAAACAGGAGGCATTCATATTCAAAATGTGAATTGTTGACGGACGGACGTCTCCTTTGAAACTTAAAAGCTTCATACACTTTTCCACCATACCGACACTGGTATAAACAGGTCAATGGTAATACAATTTTTAGCACCATAAAGTTGACTAGAGGTGTTTTGAGGTAAAGTGTACTAAGGTATTAGCTGGAAGCCACCTCTTCCACTATACTGGACGAAGATTGAAAAGAAAGAAATCCTGCAAAACGTGAGTATGATCATGGTTTTCCGACTTACGACGTACTAGAGAAAATTCTCCAGGTGGGTTAAGTACACATGTATTTTACCCCCGGTACTTTCCCTATTTCCACTCTAAACACTTTGAGAATTACCCTTTGTCATTTCAAGGTCCATCTTGACATAGTTTGACTAATGTTCTTGAGTTAGTGTTGTATTTATTAGGTATTTGGTCATATCTCTGGAAACATTTCAACAGAGTTTTGTGTGGTTGTTGTTTATATAACCGTTGTGTTGCAGTTTTTGCAACAAAGTTCTGACTATTGACGAAATCGCCAAAAAGTGTGGTGTTTCTAGTAATACGTATCACTTGTCCGGACGGACGAAGACCCATACTATAAGTTCACCTACAAGTGCACTGGGCTAAAAATGAAGTCATACCACCCACGAACTGAGTCTTGTTTTTCTCAATTGTGTAACGAAACAAACTCACAAGATACTGCGTGCAAAACCAGTCGTTTGCTGTGTCTGAAGTCTCTGCATTACCCACCCGTGGCGTATCATAGGGAACATTTCCAGATTGCATATTCACTTCTAACTCGGAAACAATGTCAAGTGGTGGGGTACTGACGGGGGTGGTAAGGTACCAATAATCCAAACCTACCACCCAAATTATACAATGATCCAAAAATCATCGACCCTAATACTAAATCTCTGGCTTTTCAATGATCCAACTTGATGCAGGTGAAATAATCTTATCCCCCCCCCCTTTTTTTGAGGGGTAGTGGGGTGGGTAGCCGCAATAATCCAATTATTCCTTTAAAAAAAAAGGCCCAATAATACAATCAATAATCATAAAATCCAAACAGGGCCCCGCTGGTAAATCTCTCCACCCCATTAACATTGAAAACCGTTCATAATGCACAGAAAACCTATACGAACAAGGATAACATTAGGAGCGGTGTAAACTACGTATGACCCGCCAGTAAAAAGGGAAAATGCAACAGATTTCTCGTCAATATCCACCTGTGATATTTCGTAAGAAAATCTGTTCCCATGGCAACAGGGGAGCTGGGTTTATATAAGAGTGTCTGCAGCATGTTTGAGTTATATAATAGAACCTTTACAGGGGGGTTGGGTCAAACATATATGACACAGGGCTAACAAGTCATTTAATCCAGCTGATTAATCGCTGGCCTTGCGTGCACAAAAGCTAAAGGCCTGCAGTACGCCCGTTAGATAAAATACAATTAAAAGATATTTTTTTCTCTTTTAAATAGCCGGGCTGGGGTGAGATGGGGGTGAGGTGGGGTGGGGTGGGGGGGGGGTGGGGGGTGAAGGGTGATACTGGCATCAGAGCGTTTCCATGCTGTTTCGCAGGCAACCCGGTCGAATATCACCAGCCAAAGGTTGCTGCAAAGAGTAATAAGATGTATTAAGGTATAGAGGGCCTGTTTTCCAGATAAAAAGCTTTGTTATCCGCCCTATCCAAATTTGGGCCCACCTGGGGCATTCGCACCGTTGTGACCCTAATGTCAATATGCCTTTGGGCTTAAATTCGGAACTGTCCTTTGCAATTGTGCTTAAAGTTACGTAAGTCCAGATGTAGGTAACCATAAAAATATCACGAAAAGGAATGACGGCTAATTACACATAGACTTGTATATTTACCATATTTAGCAATTTTTATATTGGAGTGTTAAATAACGGCCACGTGCCATACGCCTTATCCAACAGATGCAAGAATAAAAAATAGCAAACATTCTTCCGAGGAAGAGCATGACAAATTAAAGTCTGGAAATGGGTCAATTACCATACTGCTATTCCCGGACAATAATAATCATAGTCAGTGCACGCTCATGGTCCCGGTAAACAGATAAGAAACGGAAAACTGATAGGGTGTTTATGCTAACGCAACCTCCAACACGATCCGGGTCTGGTACGGTTACGGAACTAACAGCTCACACGCTCTTCACCAGAGTTGTTCACAATCATGAAAGCTGTGCACATCAAATATAAAATAGAATGAATGAATGAATGAATGGATATGAGAAACATCTATACCTGCTTTTCCATGATATGTATGATGCCACACATTTTTTATAATTAATTTTTATTTTGTTGATTTGAACTACTGGTCCACATTTCCAATCTTTTGATTTATTTGTTGGACTGTGGGGGTATATGTAGACGTTACACACCAACTGGTACATTTTCTCAGTAAACATTTCTAACTCAAGAAAAAAAACCCGTCATAGTAAGTTAGTAACTATGAATGCAGTAAAGTGTCAGTCACGTTAAATTCAGCATGTTCAAACAAATCATCATCTAAGAAGGAACTGTCTCTCTACATGGCGTACAGCAGTTTTGAACAAGTTCATCAGATGGAGCTGAACCATGGAGGTATTATCTGCACAACAAAGCTACCATGCGGCAGCGGCAGCCACGCCACGTAAAAATCATATAGTAATTCCTGACGCACCAAAAATTCACGTTTTAGTTGGGAGGCGGGGAAGAAAGACCGAACTGCATTTTGGAACTGACACTTACCTGTATGTCATAAATCGTTCAACTTGGAGGGGAAAAGAGAAGACACAACCCGAGAAAGGAAAAAAATTCAAAACTTACCATTTTGGAACAGCCTTCCCCGATTCTAAGCTAGCTCGCGTGTTGCTGACAAAAGGCTTGGCGATTTGCGATATGTCCTATGACTATGTATCTCTGAATCAACACTGATAGATCTGTATTTATAGGTCAATTATCAGGGGCCAAGAAACCAAGGGCCAAGAAACCATGCGATGTACTACAAATGGTTCTATCTTGAAGACAAAAACTGATGCAGTCACCACAATTTATACCGTTTACTAAACAACAGTGTGCTTTCCTCAACGATACACAATCGGAACAAAGGCCCACTGCCCATCAGTCAAGGCAAATTATGCACGCAGCTATTAATGATTTTCAACGCAGTTGTCATGGCAACCAGTCCAGCCGTTGATTCTGTCTCCGCGAAAACGCCCGCTCGTCTTAAAGCTATATTGTCTGCATGAGAAGCACAACGTACGCATCACACCCACCATTATATATTTTCTTTTGTAAATGAGAGGTTATCCGAACAGTCTTTGATAGGTTGTACCAAGCTACTACGCATTCAAACAGTTGTTGTGTACGCAGTAAAGAGCAGCTCCCAACCAAAACAATAAACTTTAAAAAAAAGCAAAAAAAAAAAAAAACATCAAAAAAGCAAAACAAAAAAACAAAAATAAAAAACAAACAAACAAAACACAAACAAAAAGAAAGAAAGAAACCAAAACCAAAACCAAAACAAAACACTAAAAAAAGAAAAAGAAAAAGAAAAACAACACACACACACACGCACAAAAAAGACAAAAGAGCTAAAGGAAGTGCAAACTTATACTTATCGCTCTGACAAATCCGTTTTACGAGAGCCGTATGATCTTTGAATTTCTATATTTAGGGATAAAGCCCAGACAAGGAGACAATCCCTATGATGCTTATAATGGATTCCGTTGACATAGTGCATTTGCGGGCTGCTTATCCATGTTTCATGATGAATGATGCAAACGTTATTTTAGTAACCATATTCTGGGCGGGACGGGGGGTTGGGGTTGGCTACAGTGGCAAAAAATGCTCAACATGCATATTGAGGCGTCCATCGCGCGACAGTGAGGACATTTATAATTTTCCTGGCCTGCGGGCACCTGCCAGAAAGCAGTAACAATAAGACAGCGTGACGTCCAAACGGTGCTCCACAGACAAAGCCGCTCCACAGTCTTTGTCAGGAGGAAAGCTTTGTGTGATCTACAGCTGGTCTCCTTATAACAAAACTCAGCCGTCCAAGATACATATTTCATTGCATTTCATGAGACGGTGGTAGTCGCGTTTTATTCTTGGATTATTGCCGGGATTATTATGGCAAAGAGCTACACAAGAGAGAAAATGCATGAGATAAGAGATAAATAGAACAAAACAAAATAAAAGAAAAATTGAAGGAAGAAAGAAAAGAAAAGAAAGAAAGAAAGAAAGAAAGAAAGAAAGAAAGAAAGAAAGAAAGAAAGAAAGAAAGAAAGAAAGAAAGAAAGAAAGAAAGAAAGAAAGAAAGAAAGAGAGAAAGAAAGAAAGAATTTAAGTTACATCACTGACAAAGAGGTCATAGTAAAATCAAGCCCACAGCTTTCAGGCCCCATGCAATAGAAGGTGCCAGGGGACGCTTTCATAACTGAGCACATTGGACGAATTGCTGAGACACTTTTACAGGAAACATTTTGCGACTCCAAGGACCTCCCTAGGAATCGCTGAAATGCAAACTTCATGCAATGAGCATGATGTAACAGTCTGCAGCACAGTAATACGTTGCTTTCGCCTAATCGGTCGGTATTTGGTTCCCCAATACATAAACCAGACCACACATAGGCCTACATCAAACAATTTAGAATTTATACACTTGAACGTGAACACAAAAATGTGAAATCACTGCAGTTAACTTTACCATGGGCCTGAATATACACTTAAAAGGCCAACAACAACAACACTTTTGACCCATGTTTGGATAGTGCCCCTTGCTTGTGGTCACATTGCTTTTAAATTGCTGTTTTCTTTGCGACTATCGGTCAGCATGGATTGCTCACTCACTCACCATTCATTCACTACCTGACCGTAAGCGATACGGGATGGAGTTTCATACAACACCCCACTTATTGACTCGTCTTCCTAGATACGATATGTCAAACGTGTGTACCTTAGAGATAATAAAATTTCCAAAGTTCAATAACTTGGCCTCAATATGTCTTCCACTTAACTTTGCAACCGCGTGTTATTTATTACTACCTTTTCGTTATAACATACAACGCAGACCTATGTAGTAGCTGATTAATGAACAAGGACTCAGGCCTCAGGACAAATTTATTTGACCAAACAAATACGTAGACAGAAGCAGATACAAAATAAAAAATGAAGCGCTTCCTAGATATAGATTTGATGGTCAGGGAGACTCCTGTTAAGACAAAAGTTTGTCGCTACCATAGGACCCACAAGCGTCATCGACTCTTAATCTTCGTATCTATCCGTCTTAAGATCGCGAGACCATGGCATGAGTGCGGGGATGAACTGCTTTTGTTGCCACACTCCCCGGACCGTACACCTACCACTGGCGGTTTTTTTTTTTTAAATTTTATTCAATTATTTTTATTTTTATTTTTTTCACGCACCAAGGAAAGCTGGTGACCCGGAACAATTGCCGAACAAGGAATTTATGACTGCATGCTGGTATTTGAATGGAAGGCTTTCTAACGTGAAATCTGAATCTGGAATCTTTATAATGATTCAAATGAGGTAGACCTTTTGTAGGATAAGCGGTCAAAAGAAAAAATAGTCGGAGAAGTGGAGCATTACGCTCACAAAAAATCAAGCTAATTAAATTTTCCTTTACTTCCCGCTCTTGTCTGTATTTGATCAATCCTCATTCCTCGTTTAGCTAAGCTTTACATGCAAAGTGTCGAAACAAATTGGTGCACTAAAATATAAATAACAATCAACCTAAGGATTCAAATTAGTCGTGCACACAATCACAAAAGATTTTTTTTTCCAAAATGAAAAATGGGCTACACATATTAATTACATCCATAAACCGTTAAAGTGGGTAAATGTGTATTTGGAGGTTTCCGTGACTCAAAAAAAAAAAAAAGAAAAAAAAATTACAAATGAGGTGGACCTTTTGCAGGATCAGAGGTCAAAAGAAAAATAGTCTGACAAAAACATGAATATAGGAAATTTACTGCATTTTGCATAAGAGATAATTGGAAGGCTGAAACGCATTTCGACCTGGGAGGACTCATTAAAATCTCCACCTCAACTGGTCCAGGTTTCTAAGATGTACAGAGTGTACACAAGAGCTGGGAACCCGAAGGCCAAGAAGACAGCACAGCTTTCATACGCCAACAATCACCTCCCTCCCCCCCCCTCCCCGCCCTCCTTTTCCCGCTTGTGCACATCTTGCGCTTTGATTGAAGGATCGAGTCATCTGGCTTTTACCATGTTCATAATAGAAATTAACGTTACCATATTGGAATACATTCTATCCAAACCCACACAAGAGTGTCAATATCCCAAGAAAAACACTTTCCTGACATACTCAATCTCAAACTTATGTTATGCAGCCGTTTGCGGCGTCTGAAGACTTCGGAAGTGTATACGTTTTGACTGCACAAAAAGCGAAGGTAGGATTTCTGGATCCTACTCCGAAACTCCATTCCGCGCTCCGCAATTCTGCAGGCATGACGTCATGGGAAATTCCACTGAATGGAACCCGGTGCATAATGCAAACGAATTATGGGCATTGTTTCAATGATGATAAAACTGCCACCACAAAACGCTGGTAAAACGTCACAGGGGTCAATTTCTAATTTCCGCGAATTTTTGCCAATGATTAAAATGGCACATTGCCAAACCAATGTGTTAACTATGCGCATCAACTATTACAGTACATATGGCTTCAAGCTTAAAAATGATTTACTGATTTTATCAATTAGAAATATTCCACACGTACCATGATATGAAGCTAGTCCAATGTACGAATCACCTTGTTATTGTGTCTCAGAAGCAATCATGCACGTGTAGTTTGTATCTGATATACGATCAAGTAACCCACGTGTTTACCACTTCCGATCAACCATACAACTGGCGATGAAAATGAGCGCCAAACTACCAGCGCACAAATTAAGTCTCAAGATGTTGACCTGACCTCCTTATGTGGGCCTATTATGCATATATTGGTCGCACGTGTTGATATGACGAGTAAATATTAACATTAGAGTCCCAAGCTCAGTCAGATCGCCAACAACATAAACAAAACAACAAAAATGAAACTTAATATCCAGCTTGATTTTGACGCGTCAGGCTACAAGCTCATGCTCTGTGTGATTTGGCTCATTCATTGCGCGTTTTATGGCGTCAAGCTCCAAAACATACATATATATATATTAGCTCTCTCTCTCTCTCTGTCTCTCTCTCTCTCTCTCTCTCTCTCTCTCTCTCTCTCTCTCTCTATATATATATATATATATATATATATATATATATATACATGAGCCATGGACGTTCCCATTCAACTATTAGTAGTACAGCTTTCTGAGATTCCCAGGGTAACTAAAGTATACTTATATAACATTACAACTCAGCAGTTATTGTTATTGTATTTGTGAAGTACATCATGTGTGTGTGTACACATATCATAAAATATGCGCTGCATGCAAACTATACATGGACATTCTGGTGTTATTTTCCGTCGTTTCTACATCTATGGACTTGTATTACACCCACCCCAACCCCCACCCCCACACCCACACCCACACCCAACCCCCATATACATATATTTCTCTGTGTGTGTATGATTGCACTTTTCCAGTAAAAGTCTTTGATTGTGTTGTAAAACTATTTTGGGTTATACACATGTACCTGGACCTTTTTCTCACGTACAATTAGTAAACAAGAGGGTTGTGTGAACCGCCCATGCTATTTTCTAAGCTGACCTAGAGCTTCATCGCACTTGTGGCTCTGTGAACTTGGAATAGGATCAAGGTCACCCATCTACCGAGTGAGCTGACCTTTATGGAAAAACATTTACATGTGCAACATCAAGGTCCCAAGTCAAGTAATTCTCAAGTTATGGTGAAGAGTGAAACTAATGTATGTTGCACTGTGACCTGAGAAATGAGGTCAAGGTCACATACGTACTGTGCAAGCGTGAACTTCATAGAGAAACATTACCGTGCAACATCAAGGTCCTAACTCAAAACAGATTTCAAGTTTTCAAGTGAACAGTAAATTTGATGTCAGTTGTTCTGTGACCTTGAGAATGAGGTCAAAGTCACCTATGTACTGTGTAACTTCCGATGTCATGCCCTCAGGTGTTCCTATGCATTTTAAAATCAATTGTCCAAGTGGTTTGGAAAAGAAGATTTTTAAGATTTGGCAAAAAAAAAATTAAACCAAAAAAAATCACAAAAATTCCAAAATCACTGAAGCGTGACCATTTGAACAAACGCAATAGAGACACACCCAAGGTACATCCCCCACCACGGTTGAAGTGAATCTGGACACTGGTTTTGGCGAAAATCAAAATCGTGGTTTACCATTGCAATCCCCATTCACTTGCATAGTGATCAATTGGACTGTGTGCATTAATCGATAAGATTAAAAGATTCACAGTAACGCCATCTTGTAAACAGCTTTGGTAGGCCCCTATACAATGAACATTTCCATCAAGTTTCAGCATAATTTGAGGGACAGTTTAGGAGAAGAAATCGAAAATAGCGGGAACACACTTTCTTGCATGAAAGATATTTGAAAAATTACAGCGCTACCTCCTGCATAAATTAACATCTCGAGGTCCCCAGAAGTCTTGCCTAGTAATTTCAAATCAATTGGCCCGGCAGTTTCGGAGAAGATTTTTCTAAATTAGGCAAAAAATGAACAATTAATAAATAAATAAAAAAAATTCAAAAATAAAAAAAAAATAATAAAATGAAATAAAAGTTTTAAAAGATCCAGAAATCACTGGATCGTGACCATTTAAATAAACTTGGTACAGACTAACTCAAGGTACATTCCCACCAAGTTTGATGTAAATCTGGCCAGTGGTTTTGGAGAAGTCGAAAACGTGAATTGTGGACGGGCGACAGATGGACGGACGGATGACCGAGCCTCCCAAAAGCTCAGCTGACTGACAAGTCAGATGCGCTGAAAATATTGCTGGGGGTCAGGGGTGCCAACAATCCTCACATCTTTATCCAACTAATCCAATAATTTACAAACATATCGACCCTAATCCTAACTCTTTAGCTTTTCAATAATCCAAAAAGTTATTATTCAGTTGCAATAATCCAATAATCCTTATATTTTGGAGCAAATGATCCAATAATCAATTTAAAAAGGCCCGATAATCCTAAAACCCTAACAGCGGCCCCACCGTTGTATGCAACCGTAAAACCGAAGAAGCGAAAGACGCTTAGAAAACAATATGAACGCAAAGTGCGAAATGAAAAGACATAAAATGATAATTGAAAAATTAGAAATAAAGACAACCCCCACAAAAAGGGATAACTGAAAAAACAGCAAAAAAAGCAAACAAACAAACAAAAATAAAAATAACCCAAAACCCAAAGAACCAAGAAACCCCCCCCCAAAAAAAACAAAAACAAACAAAACAAAGCAAAAAACAAAAAAAAACACAAAAAGAGGAAAAAAACAAAACAAAAAAAACAAAAAAACAAAACAAAACAAAAAACAAAAAAAAAAAAAAACAAACAAAAAAAAAAAAAAACAAACAAAAAAAAAAAAAACCCAACAAAAATCAGAAAATAAAATCTGTGGCTCCATGTATTCAACGTCCGTAGCAGTCACAGAAAAGAGTTTGTATTTATGTTATGAGTGATGGCAATGGGATGAAGCAGCCTCAAATGTTTCAAATAACATAATTATGCACTTACATGGACAAAACGTGTGCTTATCTCAATGCAGATAATTAGAGACAATTTTTTCATCATGTTCAGTCACAGGACGGAGGGGGGTGTCCTTTGACGGGGTGGAGCACGAAACTCCCGTTACAGACCATAGATGGTTTGTATGAAGGTTCTAGCTTTCAGTCAAATGTCCCTTATCAAGGTCATAATTTCGCTGAAAAGGCCCTAAACAGGGGGATGTGTTTTAGACCAGATAGCCAGATAGTAGCCAATTCGGCCAAGTTTCCCTAAACAAGGTCAAAACTTTCTTATAGGATCACTTTTCACATCCATTTTTTGGCCAAAATTTTCAGCATTTCCTCAAAAGTCTTTAAACCACTTTTTGCCACAAAGAGTCCTGATGAATAGTACTTTTGATCTGCTTGGAGTGTTTTGCGGGACTTTGGTACTGAAAGAGTTAATGCACCTCAACCCTTATTTCCCTGAATCCACTTTTTTTTTTGCTAGTCATAATTAACTTTGATAAGCACATGTATATATACATTTTTTAATGTAGCTTTTGAGCTCAGAATCTTATTAATGATCGCGTTGCTCGGATCATACAAGTCACAACATAGGCTGGAGTCCAAGCGGTGTGTTCATGTGCCTACACTGGTGTCTGTTTTTGTTTACAGCGCTAAAATTAGGTGACACCGGGAATTAAGATTCCTGGAGTAAAGAGCTTCCATGCCAGGTTCTGTGAATATATCTCCAAGCTGCGTCGTGACCTCCTTGATCTCGACAGTGAGACCATTAATTAGATTTTGAACCCAAACGCTTCAGATAAAATATACAATAATGAAAATATAGCAGAAAACAAACGGACTACAGGGTGAAGGTTTGAAGTTGATTAACTTTTTTTGTTTCAGTGCCAAGTTTCGTTGCGCTGCTACACATGTAGCCCAAAGTCATGCTCCAGCAAAGATGATGATGATGATGATGATGATGATGATGATGATGATGATGATGACGACGACGACGAGGAGGAGGAGGAGGAGGAGGATCCTAATACTACTTTTGACATCACCACTTTTAGTAAAGAAAGCGAAGATGATAATGATGCTACTAGTAATACCACTAAATCTTCTATCATTGTGATGTTTGATATTTTATTAACTCTTTTATGCTTTTACGGGCTCTCGGTAACATACATAAATACAAAGTATAACACCTCTGCAATATTTTGAAAGAAGAATAAAAAGAAGTCGCGGGTCGGTCTCTTCTTTAAAAGCAATGCTAAAACCTTACTTGTCACACTATTCGTCAGCACAGGATCCCATGGATGATGATGATGATGATGATGATGATGATGATGATGATGATGATGATGATGATGATGATGATGATGATGATGATGATGATGATGATCAATTTCGTGAGACCTCTATAAACCTTACTCCAGAATGTTTCTCAGCCATGTGAACGTCGGCACGCAAATCATTATATCTATGTATGTGTGTACTGCATAGAACATTATTTCTGCCACCTAATATCGTTCAGGTTTTTATCTTTCACTCATGAACTGTTGTGATACCAATGTCAGGAAGGTATATTAATGTTTCAGACACTTGCCACTCAGTCAGCATATGCGCAGCACGGGTGTTACTCTGGATTCCGATTTCTTTCAAACCTTATTTCGGCACATGTGGATGCATTCTAAATTAACTCCCGGAAGTAACCTTAACAATGCCGGATTCATATTCTTTGTAAACCGACCTGTCACTCAACTACCAGAATGGCTACTGTTGCACGAGAAAATAAGAATGGTCCAGGTCAACAGCTTTCCTTGCCGCTCTAGACGCAGAAAAGATGGAAAGATGTTGGCTCAGTCACAACTTGCCACTAACAGAGTTCATTCAGCCTTGTTCATTGACCTGAGGGTTTATCCCATTAACGAAGATATTATTGAGATAACATCAAAAGGGACCGAGAGGGCGCGAGGTATAACATACACTTGGCATCAACAAAATGTATAAATTTAACCGCAGGTCTTCATCAAATTAGGTTTGCAAAAAAATACAGGGGCCTATATTCTGGAAGGAAAATCAATAGTAAAATCAATCACATTATAAAAATTTCAGTACGAAAATGGGTTAGTGGGGGTTACAATAAAATATATATTTCAAGATATCTACAACTTAATTTAAAATATCTTAAATTAAAAAATGTATATCTTCAATTCAATTCCAGATATCTCTAAAAATGGAATTTAAGATGTTTTAAATTGAAATGAAGATTCTCAAAGGGAAATAGCGATATATTTTCAATTGAATTAAAGACATCTGAAATTCAATTCGAGATATCTTAAATTGTGCTTATAATATCTCTAAATTGTGTTTAAGATACAAATTGAGATATCTTAAATTTAATTACGGATATGTTTATGCTAAAATGACCGACCGGGATGGAAGAAATGATGGTATCAACTTGCAAGGAATGCTGCCTTTGCGTGAGCTCAAATAAAGTTTTCCTCACAATAAGTATGAATAATATTTATTTTTAATTGGTTAATAGTCTTAGAGATGCTTCACTTAAGTGGTTGCAGTGCTTTTTTGAGTTGAGGAAAGATTTGCCAGCTGGCAACTGAATCCATCGTAAAAAAGAATGGCGAACACAAATGACGCTTATTTATGACTGCGAAAGTGAGAATGAACATCACGCCGTTAGGCACAATCTGGATGAAACTGAAGGCCTGACAATGTAATACAGTACGTAGTTTGTTGTTGAACGCCGCCTCTAAAAGTCATCTCCAGTAAACTGCTTTTCAGAAACTAGCGGCTACAGTGACCAGCTTGTTGATATTTATGTAGGACTTGAGATAATGAAGGGGAGGATAAGGGGGGTCCCCAGTACCCTGTTACGAGTACTTACTTTATCATAAAGTACGGGAAATAAGAAAATGCACAAATATTTGTTGCTAAGAGTATGAAAATTAAAAAGGGCCACTTAATTACGGCAAATAAAATGTCCTGTACGCCAGTACGGAACCTCCCCCCCCCCCCCGCCAAGGAGACTCTCTCATTGGTCAACAGCAAAGGAAGAAGTTTGTATTTTGTAACGCGAATCGCGTTTATGGTAGAGTAACGCAATCTTTCTTATTTTATGATATCTTAAATTTAACTGAAGATGTCTGTAATTACATTAAAGATAATTTAAATAGAATTTAGTATATCTTTAGTCGAATTTAATAAATCTTGAACAGAATTAACGATATCTTTAATACAATTCAAGATATCTTCAATCACTGTGGGGTGCTCAGTGGACCAACGAGTACACGTTGGCCTGTCACCGCTGCGACCCGGGTTCGTCCCGGGAAGCTGCTCCGACAGTTCGAATTTCGCGGCGTTTTTTGCCTGGGGGTTCGTGGTTGCATGTGGCAAGTTTCCCGAACACCTGCTGAGCAGCGTAGGTTTTCTCCGGGATAATTGGGCTAAGATCTTGCCTACTGGACCCTGTGGAAGAACAGCCATAGGCTCAACAGGCTATAAAATTATTATCATTTTTATTAATTATTATTATTATTATTATTATTATTATTATTATTATTATTATTATTATTATTATTATTATTATTATTATTATTATTATTATTATTATTATTATTATTATTATATAAAAGCTTAAGAGAATTGAAGGCATTTAAAAATAAATTCAAGATAGTTTACATTATTACGGATATGTACATAGCCGCTAATTCGAATTTAAGATATATTAAACTTATTTTCAGATATCGTAATTTACCTTTTTCAAGACATCTTTAATTATTTGGAGATATATTTGGTATTTTATAGCAAAATGTCCCGCAATACGGAGGATGTTACCATCGGAAATACTAACGGTACAGAATTCCTGGGGATGGAGTAAGCCGCTTCATTCCGTGTAGATTGAGTGACAATTAACGTGGCGGAACGGGGATTTTACCCGATTTCCAAAATTTTAAACTGAATTGTCGGCCAAAAATTTAGCATGATACACATAGGAAGCAAAGGCAATCGCCGACGGCTACTGGTATGATAGGGTTATCCACTAAACTGTGTGCTGGTCAGCAATGCTCAGGTGTATTGGATGGGGGAAGACAATTGAATTGTGTATGCGGTGTGATTGTCCTTTTTTAAAAAGATTGTAAGACCCCCAACCCATGAAAAAACATGGAGAGAGAGAGAGAGAGAGAGAGAGAGAGAGAGAGAGAGAGAGAGAGAGAGAGAGAGAGAGAGAGATCCATGAAAAAAATGAGGGGAGAGAGAGAGAGAGAGAGAGAGAGAGAGAGAGATATCCTATTTTGCGGGGGGGGGGGGGACTGAGTGCATATATGGATCCCCTCAAACATCCTGCGCAGTTTGATCGGCCAGTAAACGTGACATATTCCCTTTTGATCTATGGTGCCCTCTATTGATCGAATGACCCAGGCTTATTCGATTGATCCAACACCGACGTTTGTCTGACGTAATAACCTGTTTTTAAAGTCCAGCAAATGCAAAATTAAGAACATTAGCGTCCAGACACTGTTGGTACCAAAATGCCCAGTTCAAGTGGATATTTTGTCTAAAACTAATCATTAGATTTTGATCAAATAAGAATTAATTTACTCTAAAAATTCTTTAAAGCAAAACAATATCAGGGATTTTGAAAAAAATGAATCTTCTTTTTTACAATGTGTGTGAAAAATGAGGAGTCCACCAACTTTATCAATTTTGACAAAATCAGCTATTTTGCAATTTTTCTATCATCATTGTAAAAACAGACGCACTTATGAAAAATCCCTTATACGTTTTTGTAGATACATGTATTTTGAGATCAAATGTGACCACTCTGTCTTGCATTCTTTTCAATATCCAAAATTTTACAAAAACGCATTTTACCCAAAACTCTTGTGTTTATACAACAACTTTGAACGTAGAGCTACATTTTTAGTGCAGACAGATTCAGCGAAGACTTATGGTCAGTAGGTTTATTATGTAGGAATGCATATTGCGGTGACATTTGGTCCAGACGTGAAGTTAGTTTGCCTGGTTGGGCATTACTTTAAGATTAATCGGTTAAAGATTCCATAGCTTGGCTCCCTGATATTTCAGTAAGTTATATGCGTATGTCATGGTGTTGAAAGGAGGTAGCTTCATTTTATAGTCATTTCTTAACTTGTAAGTAGATTCCTTTTGGAAAAACATATCATTTAAAATTTTAGGACATTCTTTTGACCGAATCGTATAAACTTCAATGGAGAACTCACGTGATCCTCCCAGATATACAAAAATGGTTTCTTAACCCGTTTCAGCATAAGAAGATGTGGAATCATTATTGAAAACAAAACGAAGTGCTCTTTCCTGTAGTTTTTCAATTTTTGCAGCATTAATCTGGCCACACAATTACCATGCCAGAGGACAATAATTGAAGCTTGCCATTGATATGAAAGCGTTAAATATCTGATGTTCTGAAAGTAGCATGGTATGGAACTTAGTACACCGTTGGAAGTCTCTGTAGCGAAATTTAATTTTTTCCTGGAGCATTTTCTCGACTCAAAACACAAAAAAGACACTTATTTTGGATAAACTCTGTAGCATTTTTCAGGAACTAAGGACTGAAATTTTGCTACAATACTTTAGTTGGGCAGCCATGGCATTTCCAGCACTTGGGTTGTAACTGGCGGTTTGAGTTTTGTATAGTGTGCCAGATGCCCTGCCCTGCTCCGCCGTACTGTAACGCCACTCAGCCTGCACTGCTGTTTATTATTTGACTTCCACATTGACCAATGTATTCAGAAGTGCAATACAAAAACATATCTTACCTTCTAATAAATTGGCTGGAACTACGCAAAAATCTTTGCTTAGTGAAAGCTCCCTTCGAAACTGGAGGGCTGTTGAAAGAGCCTGTGCTCAAATGATCTAGAAATATGCAACCCCAAATGACTCAGCTGAGCTGATCTTCAAGTGACATTCAGCGATCATTTGACCTATTTTCTCTCTTTTGGCAACAAATCTACATGTAGATAGCAGGAGTAATCATTTCCTACATGTACAACTGGTTATATGACAGGGTCAATATAAATTGGAAAATTTTGGCCCTTTATCCTGACCAAGAATTTCGGTGTACAATGATGGCATACTTTGGAGAATCAAATAGCATGACGTCTGGCAAGATTGACACTTTATAAAGTTGAAGATAGGGGCATCGATATAGCTTCATCAGTCTAATCTCACCAATGATGCAACCAGCAAGGCAGTGTTGCCAGCCCTCCCGAATTATCCGGGAGTCTCCCGAAAAGTCAGGCATGTGCTGTCTGCCTTCCCGACTCCCGAATTACTCCAAGAATCTCACGAAAATCACCATAAATGGCATTCTAAAAACATGATATGGTAAATGTTAACAAATATGCTTTTCACAGTGACATTTTTAAGGCAAATTAAGCTGCTGTGCATCTCGCAGCACACTGAAACTTGAATCCAAGTACCCTCAGATGTTGCCTGCAGAGCAGACCAAGTTCCATGTTACTACACTTGGTCTGCCCTGCTACGACAGGATTTTATTTACAGTAACAGAAACAAAGCTATATTGTGACCTTCCCCAGGACCAAAACACCAATCAGGAAGTTCATCATTATCCCCTAGACCAGTCCCAGCCTCTGGTTCCCAGTGTACTGTTTCCATAGTAACTATACTCAGCCAATTAGAAACTGAGACACTTTTCCAACACTAAAACAGTGACCTTGTCAAAGAAGGGCAGACCCAGCGGAGTAGACAAAATACGCAGCTGGGGTCTGCTTTGGAGGCAACCTCAAATACCACAAAAATGCATATTTTGATGTCTATTTTTCATATTTTTCCCCGGGGGAGCATGCCCCCGGACCACCCTGGGAGGGCTCCGCTGCTTACGCCGCTCGTCATTTCATAATCTCCCGAACATATACATTCACCAGGTTGGCAACACTGGAGGTATTCATATTTAATTTTATAAATTGCAGACCTACACTGGTCCCTTCAGTTAATGAGCAGCAGAACTATGTCTCGGCCAT
Source organism: Hermodice carunculata (assembly GCA_964020975.1). Classification (NCBI taxonomy): domain Eukaryota; kingdom Metazoa; phylum Annelida; class Polychaeta; order Eunicida; family Amphinomidae; genus Hermodice; species Hermodice carunculata. The sequence continues at coordinate 55,771,025 of OZ026618.1, read as the reverse complement.
GATACGGGCACTTGTATAGGTTCTGGTACTTGGCCATCCAGAAATAATACCTTTTTCTACAAAACAAGTGAAACTAGAAAAGATGATTTGCTGCATAGCAAATCAGTGTGTCGGTCTTCAAAGCATATTGGTATGGCAATGTACAACTAGTCCATAACACAGGCGTAGAAGTTGGAGTGGCATCTCTATCTGTTATAGCTTTGAAGTTATTCAAGATTTAAAATTTCCAATGGTGCTACTTAGTATAATTTAAATTGCTACTACTTTTCTTTTTAATTCATTATGTGCGCAATGGTCAACGAGCCTCTAGTAGAAGTTGGAATGACATCTCTATCTATTAGAGTGTTGAAGATATTCAAGATTGAAAATTTCGAATACTGCTAATTAGCATAATTTAATTTGCTACAACTTTTGTTTGAGATTTATTATATGCGCTATGGTCAATAACCCCTAGTACAAGTTGAAATTACATCTCTACCTATAAGAGTTTTGAAGATGTTCAAATTTTACAATTTTAAATGCTGCTAATTAGCATAATTTAAATTGCTACAACTTTTGTTTTAAATTCATTAGATGCGCACTAGTTAATAGCCCCCTAGTAAAAGTTGGAATGACATCTCTATCGATTATACTTTTGAAGATATTCAAGTTTTAAAATTTCAAATGTCCCTAATTTGCAAAATTTTAAACATCTTTATTCATCTGCATAAAAAAGATCGAACTCCTCGTATGGAGGTACAACCATGACAAGTTTGGAGTTTCTATGTATAAAAGTGTCCGAGAAAAGTGTCGGACAAATTCACTGGTAAAGAAGAAAGAAAGAAAGAAAGAAAGAAAGAATTTCAGGAAAACCAGAAAAGTGTGTGTTGACACACACACTTTAATTTTAATATGTCGAGCATCTTGTTTGTGTTAAAAGTTAATGAATGACTCTTAGTAAGCTTTTTGCTTACTCGAGTCACTTTTTTTATCATGGAAGCTGATGCATGTGCGTCTGCTGTATCCATAATCTTTCCTTTTTGCTGTCAAGACCCTTGTTGCCGACTTGGTGGCATCACAGGATCCCAGGTGATAAGAATACCTCGGGGGAGCATACGGGACATCACTCTCAAATGAAGCGTTTTAAGGCAAAAATAGAAAACCCGAAGAAATTTACAGCGTATGAAAAGGAGGTACAACTATAGTGTTTGGGACTCAAACCATTAGGATGTTCACTGGAGTTCTCTTGCAGAACAGGTTCCACTATATTAGGTAATATCATCTTATTGATGGGGCCACATCCCTGTGAATGACCCCAGTCAAACATATGTAATTACTGGTACCTATATATATATATATATATATATATATATATATATATATATATATATATATATATATATATATATATATATATATATATATATATATATATATATATATTTATATATATATATATATATATATATATATATATTATATATATATATATATATATATATATATATATATATATATATATATATATATTTATGTCTTGGAACATTTTTGAGTCCATGTGCATATGTGCTAGCATCTGACCTTGCTGTTTTTGTCACTGCCTATTGCATATCTTTTGTATATTTTGTGGCGTGACTGGGCCCCAAGACGACAACATTGGCTGATTGGGCCATTCAGTGTAAATATGTTTCAAGAAATAAATAACGAAATTGGCAGACATCATTTCCTGTTGGTAAAAGCCACATTGCATATGTATTCGTATAACTTGGTGAGAAACGATCAAGTTCTTTTACTTACAAACCCTAGGTAAACAACCCTGATATATATGAAGCAATTGCGTTCACACGGTAACAAGACTTCATACTTCACAAGTTCATTGGACAGGCTTTCCTGATTCTGTCTTTAAAAAAGTCCGCCTCGCCAATATGAAGGCTGAATACCACTTTCAGCTTGAGCCACATCTATGTCGCGGAAACCAACTTAAAGCTCAACTGAACTTAAAGATCGTAGCGTACGGATATCCACATGGAGTTGGATAAAAAAAAATAAAATCTGTCAATCATTGATGATGTATTATGTCTTTGTGCCAACACAGACATATTGTTTTTCTTTCTTTCTTTCTTTCTTTCTTTCTTTCTTTCTTTCTTTCTTTCTTTCTTTCTTTCTTTCTTTCTTTCTCTCTCTCTCTCTCTCTCTCTCTCTCTCTTTCTCTCTCTCTCTCTCTCTCTCTCTCTCTCTCTCTCTCTCTCTCTCTCTCTCTCTCTCTCTCTCTTTCTTTCTTTCTTTCTTTCCAAATTTATCCGACATTTCATTTGAAAGTATTACACGTAAGACTGGGCATGATTATGCTTCCATACCTGAAGTCTTGAGTTTTTGTAAAGAGGTTCAACGGTTTTGAAAATATGCAAATTATGGCCATTTGAAAATTTAAATCTTGAATATCTTCAAAACTATAATAGGTACAGGTAACCAATCCAATTTCAATTAATATGTTTGTAACACTGCACATCTTTGTATTGTACATGTGACCTCTAAAGGTCAAAGGTCAAGGTCATTTGGACCTTTGAAATTTTCATCCAGTCATAACTCGGTCAATTTTTATCCAATTCTGATCATGTTGAACTCAAATTGCTGTTATTTTAACACAGCACATTTTTGTAATTTACATGTGACCTCTAAGGGTCAAAGGTTAAGGTCATTTGGACTTTTGAAATTTTCATGTAGCCATTACTTTATCAATTTTTATCCAATTTTAATCATGTTGGGCTCAAATCGTAGCTATTGTGACACTGCACATGTTTGTCATTTACATGTGACATCTAAAGGTCAAAGAGATTGGTCATTTGCACCTTTGAAATTTTTATCTAGCCATAACGCGATCAATTCTTATCCAATTGTGAGCTTATTGGGCTCAAATTGTACCTATTATAGCACTTCACATTTTCGTAATTTACAGGTGACCTCTAAAGGACAAAGATCTAGGTCATTTGGACCTTTGAAATTTTTATCTAGCCATAACTCGGCCAATTCTTATCTAATTTTGATCATGTTGGGCTGAAATTATAGCAACTGTAACATTGCACGTTTTTGTAATTTACATTGACCTGTAAAGGTCACAGGTCAATGTCATTTGGACCTTTGAAAGTTTCATCCAGGCAGGACTCAGCCAATTTCCATCCAATTCTAATCATGTTGGACTCAAATTATAGGTATTGCAACATTGCACATTTTTGTAAGAAGCTGTGACCTCTAAAGGGCAAAGGTCAAGGTCATCTGGCCCTTTGAAAGTTTCATCTTGCCATAACTTGGTCAATTTTCATCTGATCTGATTCATGTTGGGCTTGAATAGTAGGTATTGTTACACTCTACAATTTTGCAATTTACATGTGACCTGTAAAGGTCGAAGGTCATGGTCATTTGGACTTTGAAATTTTCATCCAGCCATAAGCTAAATGGAATGTGAAGTACCAAAGGAAAAAAGTTGTAGCCCGTAATATTTACAACTTTTGAAGGCACACAGACAGATTTGCTTTCTATGATTGTGGGCGCTCTGACTGAGGGTAGCAGTGACGTGGTGACGAGAAGGGGACAGACGCGGTGTGCCACCTGCATGAACTTCTTTCCTGATAAACTGCTTCTGTCCTCTTCACACATACAATCTGTGCCTGTAATTGTTCAAGAGAGCTACTTTTTCGATTGCAACACAAGAATCGCATCCACTCGTGACCTATGACCGACCCGCAAGCGGTACTTGAAGTGTTATTGGCTTCTCTTAGCCAATGAAAGGGCAGTAATTCTTGAAGTGCAGCTGTGGGTCGGTCAAACGTAAAAAATACCGGTCAAAGGTCACTTCCGTAGAATAAAGTCTCGCACATTTGAAGAGCATCGTCGTGCAACCTCAGCCACCAAGTACTAGCACCTTCAGTGCGGATCGTGGTCGTTGTTGAAGACCCTTCCACAAGCTACATTTCTACCAAGTTTCAGAAGAATCTAAGCGATGGTGTTGGAGAAGTCAAAAATCGAAAAACAACAACGATGTTGAAGAGTTCAAAATAAACTAAACAAAAACAAAAACAAAACACAAAACAGCAACAAAACGACAAGAGGACTGTTATAGTCCTGTGCTCAGCTGACCTTACATCCACATACTGAAGTGGTCCTGTGAACTGCGGATCGAATAACCTCAAGGTCATCTTTGTTTAAGACCATCATTACTGTTGTTCACATGAATATATCCCCTTATCGTTTTTACCCGAAATTTGATAATTTGTTCAAAATCAGAAAAAAACAGTGCCCCCACGAAGTGAACAAATTAGGTGGCGATCGCGTTCATGTACATTGCCAGCAAGTTTGAAGAGGATCGAACTAACGGTTTGGGATTTTTTTCCTTCAGCTGTTCGTCTCTGGAACTATTGGCCACCTGCCACTCTTGACACTGAGTTTCTAGTTCAGTTCAAAATTAAATTAAATCGATAAGCCCAAGTCAATCCACTATTTAACATTGGCTCTAGAAAGTAGCGGTTTGACATGCCCGTTAACGTATGAAGTGAAGTATGCTGAAAGCAGATTTATAACAAACACAAAAACACCAAGTGCTTTCTGTGGTGCCTCAAATGAGGATGTTTCTCTTTAATTTTTTGAATGTGGAAATTATATAGTGGAACGAGATAGACTGCAAATAAGCGTAATTCCATTTGCTCTATTCACGGTGCAAACTTTATTATTTGGCTCCAAAAATTGTACTTGTCAAGAAAACGGAAACAATTTTTACGCTGTACGATCGTACATCAAAACCACAGGCTGGCCTGGAGCTGTAACATGAATTTACAAATATTTTCGTAACTATAGGTGATGAAGTAGTCCTTGTTTATGATGGCATGCCCCATTATCTTTCTGTGACATCTTGTCCTGTCGACAGTTCTTATTATGTGGCTTTGCCTTTCTATCTGTCTGTGTTCATTCTGACAGTGGCAATTTACTGTTGTACCTTGCCTTCTCTTGTCTTTCTGTTTGCTTTGCAAAAGGGATTCATATAGGGCTCTGACTTCTTTCCCAATCGCGTTTGAAATATACATGTTGAAACCAAGAAAGGTTAAAAACATAAAAATTCTTTTAAAAAGCGAAAAATAGTCACAGCGTTATCAGTTGAACAAATTAAGGTCAAGAGGATCCGGAGGTGCTCCCATGCAATATCAAAGCATTTATCTGGGCAGCTTTGGAGAAGATTTTGTAATAAAAAGGAACAAAAAAGTCATTAAAAAATCTAAAATCATTGGAGCGTGAAATTTTCAGAGATGCCAACCTTCAAAATGCCATTTCAGGGCCATTTAAGTGAGAACATCAGGGGCAGAGCATATTAACAACGAACATATAAGCAAATACTCCATTTTAATGCTGGACAAACACCGTAGGTTGGTAAAAATTTCATCTAATTTCAGGGACTGTTCCTGATGATGACGAACATTTGGCATCTCTGCAATTTGAACACAATAAGTAAATATCCGCCCTTAGTACAACTCCGCCGAGTTTGAAGCCAATCTGATCCACAATTTTGGAGAAGAAAAAAATGTGACTTACCATTGCAATCCCCATTGGCTTGCATTGTAATTAATGGGAATGCATGTTTGCATTAACCGATAAGTACCCAAATTAAACAATTCATTAAAAATCAGAGATGCGGAATGCAATCCCTAAACGAACACTTCAGTTTTTCGCCCTCCCACAAGCGATATTTCCACCGAGTTTCAGAAGAATCTAAGCGACGTTTTTGGCGATGATGTTGAAAATCGAAAAGTTAAAAAAAAAGAAAAAAAAGTGTCCAAAGGACATGGATGTCCCCACCTGTCATTACCCCCATCAGCATTGGAAAGAATATGGCATGTGACTGGTGTAAGACCACAAACACTTTTTGAGATACATGCGACACAAATATGAAAAGTCTAACGTCAATTCAGCATTTTCTCTAAGTTGATTAATGATTACTTAACACAAGATAATTAATCCAAGGGAGAAACAAACGACAGGTGCACAGTTTCAAATAATGATAGATGTTTTCACAAAGTTTCATGGTTGAACCTCAAATACGTTTTGAGATACATGCGACACAAATGTGACAAGTCTAACGTCGAATCAACCTTTTTCCTAAGTTAATGAATGATTAATAAAGACTGTATAATCAACCCAAGAGACAAACAAATCCCCATGTGCACGCCTCAAATATATTGATAGATGTTTCCACAAGGTTTCATGGTTGTACCTCAAATGCTTTTGGAGATATGCGCGACGCAAATGTGACAATTTTAATGTCGGGCGGACGAACAGACGGACGGACAGACAAGGGCAAATCTATATGCCCCCTGGTGGGAGCATAAAAATAATTAATAAAAAACAGGAAACTATTGCAGTGCCACCTGCTAAACACATCTAAGGTCTAGGGTCCTCAGAAGTTCTTCTATGCAATGTCGAAGCATTTGGACAAATGAACCGTAAGAGAAGCTCAGCTGGCGGTCAAGTCAGCTGAGCTAAAAAGCCGCACGTTGTAGCGAGAGTAGGCTATGTTGTGTTGCAATCGAAAAAGTTGCTTCTCGTGAACAGTTGGAGGTAAAAAATTGTATGTGTGCTGAGGACAGGAACAGGTTAATGAGGGAAGAAATGCATGGGGGCGACACATCAAGTCTGTCCCCTTCTCGTCACTGCCTGACTTGCGTCCTCAGTCCGGGCGCTCTCGATCAGATTAAGCAATTATGGTAAACATACTTATCATTGACACAATCTTATTTTTCTGATGCAAGTCCCTGTTTGGATGAATCTGACCAAAACAATCTACTGAAACATGCATTTTAGACCAAATGTAAATTTGTGTGTCTGTAATGTTCCATTAGAACAGAAGAACGACAAAAATGTTCCGGGCCCATACACACCCAACATGCAAATACTTTAGTAAGTACACATCACTGTGACCCAGTTACCTGACCCAGTGACCTACTTTGACTGCATAAGCGCTGCTGGCTGACAGGTCAGCTGAGCTAACAAAAGAATAAGAGCAATGCAAACATCCCGTGGAGTTTGTCAACTTGTCGCATCACTCCCCCTGCCTGGGTAAGACCATGGAGCAATAAAACTAGATTCTTTCCTCCATGGTTAGACATTGAACATTAGTAGTTTGGACACAGAGGACTTCCTCACCTCGACATGTGGCCCGCTGGCATGGCACTGGCCCATTGTTTCACTTTTCATTGTGGCATGTAATGTGAACCCGTGGCTGCCTGACACAAACATTGCATCGGTGGTCTCTCTCTCTCTCTCTCTCTCTCTCTCTCTCTCTCTCTCTCTCTCTCTCTCTCTCTCTCTCTCTCTCTCTCTCTCTCTCTCTCTCTCTTTTTCTCTCTCTCTCTCTCTCTCTTTCTCTCTCTCTCTCTCTCTCTCGTGTATTATTTTCCTTTTTAATGGGTGAATTAATTGATATGTATGTATGTATGTGTGTATATGTATGTATGTATGTATGTATGTGTGTGTGTGTGTGTGTGTGTGTGTGTGTGTGTGTGTGTATGTATGTATGTTCAAAGCGACCACAGTCCACAGAACAGAATAACAGCAGACACAGAATATTTTGTTTGTATTTTTAAAGCTTATAAATGTGGTGTCGTTCAGGGTTGAGTTATAATTTTTCTGGTTAATTGAAACGCACTAGTGCTTTACAGCGGGCACAAGATCTGTCTGCGCGCATCAGGCTGCGTGCAGCCAAAGCTTGAATTGGAGTCTGTAAAAAATGGTTTATTGCAATAACCAACCCACGAAACTGGCAAAACTCATCGGATCGAAAATGGAATTCAACAGGATGTCATATCAGGAAAATTTGCCACTTTCGTAGCACAGGGTAACAATTTAACGCCAGTTTTCCCAGTCAGTATGAATAAAAAAACTAAGAGACCGGTCTTTCAGGCAAGAAGGCGCCACTCATCCGGCGTATTTTACACATCTATCACGAGGAGGGAGCCAACATCGGGTGCGCAGGGCAGTAAGTACGAATGAAAACATATAGATAGAAACGGCGACAACATGTATCTATCAATTCGTTATAATTGCTGATGTCGATGGTATCGTGCGCTGGATACAAATTGTTTGGCACATTGAACATTTCCCATTGTATGAACTTGTCTGGCTATGGCATCTAAATGTACTCGCTGACCTTGCTGAGGGTTACATTATATTTTGCGTAGACAGAACTTACTGTGCTGTTGGTGAGCTTACAAAGGGCCTCAAGAATCTACAGTAGAAAACCGTAAAAAGGCCTCCTCAGACCATCCTTGTTAGCTCACAGACATAATAGATAGTCACCAGATGGCAGGGTCTTCCGGTGTTAAAAAAAGAAACCATGTATTTCCATTATGGACAATGTGAGCCTCAAAGCACCAAATAAGGCTTCAAAATTATCTTCATGGCCCTAATTTGCATATACTTGAGCTTCATAAATTTATCACTAACAGAGGACACACTTCACTAGTAGGGCGATATCCTAACTAAATATAGAAATTTGCATTTGCAGATTAAAACTCCAGATAACCCGAGTGACGGAAAGAAACACGGAAAAATTATTTGGAAGAAAGAATATTGGAAAAAATGTGTTTGCACACACACATGATAAGGTCATCTACTGCTGCATTGCATTAAATTGCATTTATTCATTAAAACATTTTAATCTGGTCATCCAGTCTATCAAAGCCTTCTACCCTGTGGCCATGTGCAACGCAGTACAGAAAAAGAATTTATGCCACGACCGTGATATAATATATTTACGCGATAAAACAGGATGAGAACAAGTTTAAACATAAAATGAAGAAATGCAGTTAGACAGGTACACTAAGCAAATAAAGCAGTCACAAAAGACTATTTGTTCTGTATAATTGTGTGGCAGGCTGGGGAAGCACCTCACCTGGTACTGTGGAGGGGGAAAAGGGGGGGGGGGGCAATTCAGTGCCGTTGCATCATGGTATATGGACACGGAAAAGTACAAGTATTCGCCTTGCTACGATAGATAAGTGATTACTGACAATTTTCTTTGGGCCCCATATGTAGATGGACATCTCTAGCAGTACCGCTACATGGTAGCTTTGAATTTGAAACATCAATACCTTAATCAAATTTGTGCAAAAGTTGATCAAGTGCTATGTTATTTTAACACCAATACATGAGATCAAAAACTCCAAAATTTCTTCTTATTTTTTTGTTTTTTAATAAACAAACTAGGAGTAATATTTATCATGGAATTTATTCGCTCATATGCTGGCGGCCGTTCTGGAGTCTTTGTTAATCTCCCTTTGCCCCATGAATGTTGTGACATTGGACCGTATGGCGGCAGTTGTTTTCTGGAAGGTTGTTACGAAGTAACCATCATATATGAAAAACAGGTGTATTATTGATCCTTCAATGGACACGTTATTGGACAAATGCTGTCCTTTTTGAACAGAACAACTTTTTCACTCTAAATTCTTCGGTGATTTCCGCATTTTGGTAGACAGTTTCAGATTTCAGGGCATAGTACAGTTTCATTTCTGTCTATGCTTACCATCTAACACCCTTAAGAAGCACACATTTTCGCAAAACATAACATCATGTTTTATTCTGGCATTTTATATAAAACTTTAGTATTGCTATTAAATTTAATTGAAATTCTTAAATTTTGCATAGAATTTAAAATTGTCTATCAAAAAATTATAAATCAGATTCAGTTGATAGTGTCAAATGAAGGAACACATAACGCCCATCAAAATCGTATTTTAAATTTTGGAAAAAGGCTGATATCTACGTTTTTAGCAGTTTATTTATTATTTTTGTTGTTGAAAATTTTAATATTTTAATTTTGATTTACACATCCTGTAAATCTTGAAATAAAACCCTTATCCAAAATTTAAAATACAGTTTTGCTGGTAGGACTGCACTCGTTCATTTCGCATAAGAAAATAATGTTTTTCATTTTTTGTGTACGTGCTATTTTTTCTGAGAAAACAGATAAAATTACAGTTTTTTAATGAACCAATTATAATTCAATTTCTTCAAACTTCCAGAGGTTGCAGTATTTGTAATAGCTTAATGCAAGTGGTTGCTTTTAGAGAATGTGTAGCTTATAAGACCTCAAGCAAGAAGTCTAGTGTAAAAACGACATGTTCAGAGCAAAGTCTTGTTTTCTCTGTGAAGTGCTGTAAAAATGTACCAGACTCTTTAACATTTTGAGTCCTGCGCCATAAAGTGTATTGTCATATCGCAACATACCGGAAGTCAGTGTTCCGGCCCTCAAGCAAATGCTTGAACTTCCATTTTACTACAGTTATACCAATTTAAGACTAGACACAAGCAGGACTGCACTCACCGAACCCGACTAGTCTGGTCAATCAGACCAACTTAAAAAATAAATAAAATAAAAAAATAACAAAACAAAATAAACAAGATAAAAGAATAGAGAGGACAAAGTAAAGATAAATCTTGCATTGACTGACCACACTTAGTACTCGTTATTCCACACCATAACACCATATGTTGTACAAGCATCCACTAAATTGGTTACTAGTAGACTTCCATTTAAACTGTTATCCGACGCAATTCCTAATTCCTTGATTTAAACATATTTATTTAGAGAAAAAGAAGGTCAACAGGCAACACACAAGTACTGGAATTTCTTGAACATAATTTGACAATACAAGAGCAAGTATGTGGCTAACATCCTGATAACTAGGAGACACAGAAACACACACCCTAGCTTGATATCACTATGTGTTCAAGGTAATTTGTTTGGAAAAAGAGGCATAGGATTCTGGAAATTCAATAGCTCATTACTAAAGGATTCTTGGTTATGCAGGTAAAGTATTTCATAGCTGATCGTATGGTGAATATGGGGGAAGTAGGACATAAAGGTTTATTGTCAGACACTGTAAAATGTGAAATTACAGGAATGACAATGAAAATATCAAAATGAAAGGACTACCTGAAAAGTTTACAAAATGAGCTTGGATATATTTCGGGTGGACATATATTTACAGATCAAGAGAAAACAAGACTGGAGGAAACCGGAAAAATATTAACACTAGATTAATGTAGCTCCACTTGATTGTATCAAACCCTTTTTCAAAATCAATTGGAAGAAGTTAATCCCTGATAGTGGTATTGTCTTTCACGAAAATGAAAATATTATGACAGATAGTAATTTTAGTGTACAAATGCAGTCAAACCAAGATATTTATTAAATATGGAAAAACTCGACATTTATCACCAATTGGAAAGACTATTGTGCTTAAAATTCTTGCAATTTAAAAATTTGTATCTGCTGCAGATGTTATTCACATGGATGAGAATTTAAAGTGCAGACAGCTATATATAGTTTTGTTTGGTAAGGTGAAATATCAAAAGTAAAGAATGGGGTTATGCATCAAAGGATGCCTATAGGTGGTATTAAATTTATACATTTAAAGACACATACTTTAATTACATAACATCACTCTTAACCACCATTGCCAAGACCCACGTGTATGGCCACAATGCTTGCCACAATTGAGTTGGTTAATCGATTGTTCCAGAGACCTGACGGTCCAAATGGCGCCTACACTTGGTTCCTGTGGATCCGCAGGATGACATGACTTCTAGTGTGCATGCTCCTGTATTCTTCCTTTCACCACGGAGACTAATTCTGGCTTGCTAGGTGAGTTGAGAGCTCCATTGATTACCTTCCAGAAAAACTGATTTAATGCTGGATGCTCTACCTCTTCTGTGAAACTTGCTTTCTAAACTATCCTAGTCTCACCTGAGATAGGATAGGCTTATATTTGATGTGTGGATACCCCAGGGAATTGTGGAAGTAGGGATAGTTGTGTTGGCTCAAAACCAATCTTTTCCAAAATGGCATCAGGTGCAGACAGAGATAGGATAGTAGCAATCAGGCAATCACTGCTTGGCAGCGTGCTGCGGGTGTGGAGACCACTTCTCCTTCTCCCTTGTTGGGGAAAGGGCAGAAATTGGACTCTTATAACCGCTTCATGACGGCCAGGGACAACCTTGAAAACTGTGCTGGTGGTCGCCAATAGCTTGGCCACATGTGTTCTGTGGAGAATAAATGCAGCTTTTGTGTTAGCTGGGGAGATGACAAGTGGCTGCTCTACGAGCAGTCCCAGAGGAAGAGCAAAATGGCTATGTGTAAGCGTGTTGCCAAAGGCTGGATCTAAGGTGACGATTAGAGGCTCCTCAGCCATTGATCTAGTCTTGGAGATGATGGCTAGGAAACAACAGAGGCACATGGATGTGATCTGGCAACTGTTTGTTCCCCCTAAGCCATCCACTTCAGATCCCCATCCAAAGAGGGTGGCAAAGATCTGCCTGGAATTTCTGGCCTGGACCCCTCAATCCAAGCACTCAGAAACCAAGGTAGCCAAACAAGCCATGATGGGGCCCTACTGATCCCTATTCAGGCATTCTGGAACCCTGGCCAATTCCCCAAGCTCCTGGGTCCAGGAGCTCGGATCGAACGTCTGGGTATCTTGGAGCACAGGAGATGGTACCAAACTCTGTGGTGGTGTCTAGGTGTAGTGAGCTAAAGGGCCCTTTAGCTCCTGTGGTTTTGGCCCCTACCATGACTCAAGTGCCAACTTTGGTACCTCCAAACACTGTGTTGGCAGTACCAGCTGCTCCCTCTCTGGGCCCGACCTGGACCGACCTTTGAAAGGCAAGCAGAACACGAGCTCCACAAGGAGCAGCAATTCTGGATGGAGACTTCATCTTTATCTGCCCCCCCCCCCCCCCCCCGCCAGTGCTCCCACTGTGTCAAAGTTAGTCGTTACGGATGAGCAGGTTGCTGCCTCCATTCTGAGCCAGCTCTCCTTCGACCTGCAGGTTCTGCAGTTGTCTCAACTCCAACAGGTGCCCACCAATTCCAGGGTTGGTGGCAACTGTGGCTCCCAGCCCATTAAGGGAGGAGCAGATGCAGGTTGCGGAGGTGGCAGTGATGAGCTCTGCATAACTTGTTGCTCGCCAGGGCTGGGATATTGGGAGAAGTATGATGCCAGGGTGCTGAAAGCTGTTTCTGCATCCTTGGATGCCTTTAGGAGACTGGAGGAGGACGTTAAAGGCTCTGTCCCCATGACATCCTACTACAACATCTCCCTGTGAGCTCTGAGGTCCCTCTTGGATGACCTTTAGTGTTCAAAGCAGATCTTCGAATGGGTCTGGGACTGGCTTGGTCTGGCAGCCTTGCTCACAACTTATATGATGTGGGTGATTGACCATCATTCAGGACAGCCTGCACTCTAGAAGTGAACTTGCCTTTGCTATGCAGAGAGGCCTACCTCCAGGGTCAGAAGCTGCCTGACCCAATCTCTACAACTGAGTGTGCAGAGGGCCTCTCTTCCCTAACACACTGTTTGGAGGAGAAATGGCAGACATGGTGCATCAGGTTTAGGACCTTCAGGCCCACTCTGCCAAGTGTACCAGGATGAAGGCCCTTTGCCGACTCTGTTCAGTGTCTTTCCTCCTTGGCCGCTGCTGCCCAAAGCATGGCACCCATACTGTGCCCACTAACCCCTCCCCTCCCAGGCCCAAGCCATGCCCAGATGTCACAAGGACCTAGGAAGAGTGGGAAATGATTTTTGGAAGAGCAAGAAATCTGGTAAAGCCAAGAAGTTGTGGAAGCCTCAGGGCTCCTTACTCTTGCCTTCTTGACCACCACTGGGATACAGACCCCACAGTCAGTGGCGGTGGCCCAATGGCCCCAAGAGTAGATAATGTCTTTGGACTTCAAGGACATATTCTTCCAGGATCAGGCCCTCCACCAGGTACACATGCATGTTCTGCAGTGAAAATACGCAGCTGCCCCCTGCATGAACTGGGAGAACAGCAGAGGTGACATGGCACGGCCGAACAGAAGCTCCATGAACTGGTAAACCTAGTGCTAGCCATCTGGATTTGCTGACCACCGCACACAGACCATTCTGGAACTTTGCAAATGCTTAGACCTGATTGTGAATTTCAAGGTTTGCATGGCCCGGCAGTGGCAAACTCTGATGGGCTCCTTGACCTCAATGGACTCTCAGGTCACCCTGCCTTGCAGCATGCTCTGCAGGACAGATGGTCGGAGGATTTAAGGCTACCAAGTACAGTTGCCAGTGCTCCCACTGACACCTCATTTGATGGACCAAATGGGAGAATGGCATATCGGGTCAGACAGTGCCATTTATGGCACAACTCACCATGTACATGGAGTCCACTAGGCTGAGAGCCAGCAGATCCGTTTCAACAGATACTGACTTACGGAACCATATGACTGCCCCCTGTGCCCGCCATGTTTTCCACAATTCACTCGCGTTGTTAGATCTTCAGGATCTGAAAGTGGACCTCTGGGGTTTTCCGATCAGATGTTACCTCCTCAGTCAAACTGATAGTCCCCCTCACGGCTGTTGGTTCCTGTGGTTGTTGGTCACTATACGTGTATCATTGCACCATACTCCAATGCTTTGTATATCGGCAATGGTGATCAAGAGGTAAGGTTATGTAACATAAACTGCAATTTTTAATTTCGACCTTAGTTCCTATACTTACCTCTGGACCACCAGAGAACCCCACCTGACCCATCATCGAGGAGGAAGGTAGAACATGGGAGCATGCACACTGGAAGTCATCTCCAGATCCACAGGAATGGAGTGGAGGTGCCACCTGGACTTTCATGTCTTCAGACCCATCGAGTGCCCAACTCAATTGTGTTGGCGTTGTGGCCAGACACAGAGGTTTTGGTCTAGAGGTAACTAAACTCACTAATAGCGAAATTACTAAAAGATTCACGTTTTAGCTTTACAATTAGACTTGGTCAAGCGTTTGTTCAAATGTAATGATGCTAAATGGAGGGCAACTTTTGAAGAGTTTGTGTCAGAAATAACGGTTAAAGGTCTCTTTCATGGTAGCTCCTTTGTTGATATAATCAACCTGGACCTTCCAGAATTTCATTTGGATGTTACAAATGCCTGGATTTTTTTAATATGATTATTTGAATCAGGTAAGCATATAAAATATGTTGTAAATTTCTTTGTTTTCAGCCATTTATCATAAATGGCCAAAAAGTAGTATTCTATGCACATTGGTATAAAGTGGCAATCAACTTTATAGGAGGCATTTTAGACATTCACGGACAAGTTTGAAGTGAAGAATTAAAAAGAAAGTATTACCTTGGAACTTACTTTCTGGAGTATTTATCACTTCGTTTCGCTATTCCAGTTCACCCGAAATCTAGTTTAGTTAGATCTAGCAGTGGAACCTTTGTATCTCATGTTCAACCTGGTTCCCAAGTTTGTGGTAAAAGAACTGATTCGGAAGATAAGTTACTAAGCTTTCTATTGGTGTATGATGAGTGTCAAAAGTATCGATTTACCCATAGGTCCAGGCAGATGGGAAAAAAATGTTTCATTATGAAAGAGACAGTTGGTTGAGGACATTTACTTTGCCATATAAATGCACTCGGGTAAGTAGGTTGCTAGCGTTTCAATTGTCTATTCATCAATTTGTACCTCGTTGCTTTAGATTGTTTAAAAATATGTTTGGCTAAAAGTGGTACATGTATATTGTGATTACCATGCCAGCAAAGATGCAAGTATTCATCGGTTTTGGGGAAGTGAAAGAATATAGCTTGAGGTGACAATTTCAAAGATGGTAGAACAACTGTCATCCAATGTCAAGCCTTACACTGTGAGCTCAAATAGTCATTTTTTATTTTTTCGAATCCCCGAACACGTATACTTTGAATATTTGTGTTCTAGAATCAAAGTCTTTTATTCACAAAGCATTATGCAAAAAACATGTGACTATTTTTTTCCTGACATTTCTTAGATTGAGGATAACAGCAAAACAATACATATTATGTTCACAAGGGGATCATGATATTTTTTAAATCAAATGGTCACATCTTTCACGATTTAATTGGAAGGGTAATAACTGCCGCAAAAGCTATATCTTTCCGTATGTTCTGATATATGTATGATTTCGATTTTTATATAATCAAAAGAAAATTAAGAAAAAGAGATTAAAAAATTACTTTTAACATAATCACGGTGACACAATGACAAGTCCATACTTAGGATGGCAAAGTATCAAATCTTCAAGTCAATTTCATTTATCTATGAATTGCTTTTTTAAATATATCCCGAATTTCAACTTTTGGTTTGACCTACGGAATAGTATGATTTGTAAATTGAAAGCTGATTCTACCTCGTAAGCCCTCTTTTGCCATGATGTATGTGTTAAACATTGAGGAAAAAAATCAAATTATGCTCAGTTGAAGCAGAACAAAACAATATCAACTAAAAAGGCCATGTTGTGCAAAAAAAGAAATCAACCAAACAAAACTGGAATTAATTTGAGGAAAATGAGGGGTCAAGATGCCCGTTTGAACTTCCGCTATCATGAAAGTGACATACGTTTAACATCACTTTCACAAGGAGAACGGCAGAATATTCGGCTCCTTTCTCCGACGGATCGGTATTATATTAGAACGTAGCCTGTGTGTGTAAGGCAATTAGTAGCTTCGGCAAAATGTTTTCTCCGAGGATGTCTAAAAAACTTTATCGTTCTACACAGAAGCTATGTTGTATTTTTATTCTCATGTACCCCGTAATTTGTTGTGGAAAGTCGCCAAAATACTACAAAGGGCATACTTTCACAACTGAACTTGGTCAAGTGCACGGTACATGCAGTAGCGCGTATGAATATCTAATCCTATTTTACAGTTATTGGGTCCTTAGCAACAGGGTGAGGAACTAGTTAATTCAACGTTGCGATTAGTGGCACCAATATTTCAATAATTTCCCACATATTGATATTAATCTTAAAGAAAATAGTACGATATAAATTGCAGATTGTCATGTCATGATGCCTAACAAACGATGAAAAAAACCCTAGTCCGCTGAGTATAGATCGAAGATGAGACATATGATTGATGCAGTGAAGTAGGATGAAGGGTGGGGTGGGGTGGGGGAGGGGAGGAATAGCATTGTAGGGGAGGGGCAGGAAAACAATTCAAATACCGGGACCTTTGGTGTTTGAATGGAACAGCATCTTCCCAGTTTCAAAACTCAGGAATGACGCAAAGAAAGTAAAACCCTTTCTAAATAAGCATATCTACTTTTCCAAAATATTTTTTCCAGACTGAATTGTGAATAAAAAAAGTAGATGCGACTGTTGTGTACATTTTATAATACAATCCAGCTTTATTGTTGTGTGGCAAAAACACAAAAAATCGTAAAGAAACAGAAAAAGGTTGCAGCACCAAAAAATTAAGAACCAGGAGTCCCTAGGAATATTCCTGTATGATATATAAGCAATTGGGTGAGCGGTTTAGGAGAAGGAGATTTTTAATATTTGTCCAAAAGAAAAAAGGAAAATCAAAACTAGAGTGCTGCGTGCCCAGCACGTGCTCAGCTGACGTAAGCCTGTCGCACAAAGTCAAGGTTGCAACTGAATAGACCTGTATTGAGCTTTAGCCGAGAGCATGTGAAATTCAGAAGTATTTCTAAGTCGGAAAGCTGAGCGCTCTAGATATTTTTTTTCAGATTTACCCAAATAAATAAACAAAAACAAACAAAGAAAAAAAAACAGCAAGAACCCCCTGCAAAAAAAATCATAAAAACCCAAAAATCTCTGAAGCGTGACCAGCCAAGGTACATTGCCACCATGTTTAAAGTCAACCTGGACGACAATTTCAGACAGAAAGTCAAAATGTAAATTAGCATTAGAATGTCCATCGACTTGCATCGTAATAAATAGGAAAAAGTGCATTTACCGATAAGTACCCGAATTGGAAAAAAAAATGTTAAAAATCAGAAATCCTTAGCAGTGCCATCTGGTGAACATCTTTGATTGACCCTTTCACAAGGAACATATGTACCAATTTTCAGCCTAATTGGAGTGACGGTTCTGAAGAGGTCGAAAATAGAAAAAACACACAAAAATCATAAAAAATAGGAAAAAATTGCAGCACTATCTGGTGAACAAATTAAGAACTAGGTGTTCCTGGGAGTGTTCCTATGTAATATCAAAGCAATTGGGTGGATGGTTTCGGAGATAATCTTTTTTTTTTAAGATTTGCCCCCAAAAAACAAATAAATTTATAAATAATACACAATCATTGGAGCGTGACCATTTGAACAAATTTTGTAGAGACCCACCCAAGGTACATTGCCACCAAGTTTGAAGTGAATCTGGCAGACAGTTTTGGAGAAGAAGTCGAAAATGTAATTGTGAACGGACGTCCCCTTTGAAACTTAAAAGCTTCGTACACTATTCCACCATACCGACACTGGTATAAACCGGTAAATAGTAATACAATTTTTAGCACCATAAAGTTGACTAGAGGTGTTATGAGAGAAAGTGTACTTAGGTATTAGCTGGAAGCCTCCTCTTCCACTGTTCTGGATGAAGATTGAAAAGCAAGAAACCCTACAAAAAGTGAGTATGGTCATGGTATTCCGACTTAAGATGGACTAGAGAAAATTCTCTAGGTGGGTTAAGTATACTTTACCCCGGGTACTTTCCCTCTTACCACTCTAAACACTTTGATGACTATACTTTGTCATTTCAAACTCCATCTTGACTCAATTTGACTAATGTTCTTGAGTTAGTGTTGTATTTATTAAGTATTTGGTCATATCTCTGGAAACATTTCAACAGAGTTTTGAGCAGTTGTTGTTTATATAACCTTTGTGTTGTAGTTTAAGCAACAAAGTTCCAACCCTATTGACAAAATCTATAAAAAGTGTGGTGTTTCTAGCAATAAGTATGACTTGTCTGATACAAACTCCATATGCTTGTTTCTCTGGAATGTTTCCTGCCAGATCAGGGTAGGACATAATATCAAATTTGAACTGGTCTCTCTTGTTAAATATTTTCATTACACACTGGTTGTTCTTTATTTCTATATCCAGATCAAGGAAGTAGCTTTTGTATCACTTTCATTTTCCAGATTTAAGATTAGTTCTTTGGGATATATGTTTTTCCAATTCCCCTTTAATTCATCTCCATTGTTTAAAGCACACAGGTCATCTATAAATCTTCTTGTGTGAGAGTGTGATCTTCTTGCAGCTCTAAAGTTTGTTTTTGCCAATTCCTCCATCCATTTTGATTCATAAAAATGTAAATAAAGGTTGGCAGTAGATAGTGCTGGATCTGTTCCCATTGGTATGCCTACTATTTGATGATAGACTCTGGTTCCAAAGCAAAAGTATGCATTGTTGACAATGTATTCTATCATTTGAGCACACTCTTGATTCGTGTAAGATATTCCTTCATTCTTACCTTTATCATATTTTGCCTCAGCACCAGATACTTTAATATACTGACATGTGCCACCTTTGAACGCTTTATCCAACATTGAAATTAACACGTTGTTGAAGTACGTCAAGTTGATCTTTGTATACAATGTTGAGAAATCAAAAGTATGAATTGATTTGGCACCATTCTTATCGTTGATTTTGTCGATGTCTAGTAGAATATCAATTGTGCTATCTGTAATCCACATTCTATTCACTTCCGTGTACATTTTCACTTTTTTGCAGTACTTAGTATGTGAATTTTTGACAAGTTTGCGGACTTTAGTGAGTCATTTGGCAACTTGTTTCGAAACACATTTCTTTGCTGCAATGATGAACCTGAATTAAACAGGGCTTTTATGCATTTTGACAATTAGATATATAATTGGCAATTTCTTGTTCTCATTTGAGACAATGCATTTCAACTCCAGACAGACGACGGACAACTCGGCCTCCTAAAAGCTCAGCCTGGCTGGTCAGTCAACTGAGCTAACAATGAACTGTAGGTAATCTGTTTTGATATGTTGTTGTTAAGCATCCACTGAAACTCAAACATATTAGGGCATTATCATTTTTTTTTTTTACTTTTTGGTCCCTGTATTACACAATCCCACTAGATGACACCACAAATGATGAAAGGAACCTAGATTTTCATTCATAGAACATGTCCAAAAGATTACAAAAGGCCAACTTAGAAACCTGTAAATGCTACCATGTTGACAAGCAATTGTTCACGGACAGATGGACACGAGTGATCTCATCAGCAATGTGACCTATGTTCAGCAGAGATAAAAATTAGTATCACTCTTTTTTGATAAGAAACGTATGCTGTCTTAAATATTGATATGTGCTAAATCTTGACTTTTGAATCAACAACTAGAACATCATTTATAATTCCGTATGACAGGTAGCATTACTTTTTTTCCCAATAGCGCTGACTAATTCTTTCTCTTTGCTGTGGTCACATCATTAATGAAAACAAAAGGCCCATGGGCCAAATGCTTTGATGACCATCATCACCAAAATAATTCTGTGAAATGTACTCAATTTCAATTCATGAAGTTGAAAAACTAATCAAGGTTAGCCATATTATGCAATATCAAACTTCCACGTGATACACATTTGTTGTTCATTTGCCATCATTCGCCTTATTCTTTATCAAAATATTGAATTAAATGTCCTTAATGACCTTGAAGAACAGGTCAACTTCACACGATCGTTAGGTCATGGTGACACAAAAACTAGGTCACCAAGTAGAATTTCATATTGCATGTACAATGCACTCAAGCGCAATTTGATCAGGGGGCTCCATTTTCTTTGCCATTGATGTCCAAACTACACCATATCATAATAAAACCACTTCTTCCAACTTTACGGGTCTGGTGACCTTATAAAAATAGGACAAGACCACTGATCTTATACATCATATTAGCATTGGACATTATCTATATATCCTATAAATTTAGCATGTCTAATTCAATGATTTTCGAGATATGGAAATTTGTATGTTTCAATGTATTTTAACTCATAATTTCTGTCAGATTATAGGCGGCGCCAGTGGTATCACAAGCAACAGAGATTTTTACATCTTCTACAATCCCCCTCAGTTTCATGAAGATCCATAAACAAGAAGGCTGTCTCAACAGCCCATGCTCAGCTTAAACAGATATTCTTTATACTTGATGTTCTGTGAACTTGGGAGAGGACAAAACAAGTAGACACTTGTCAAAGGTACATCCCTACCAAGTTTGATACAAATCTGGCCAAAACTATTGAAGTCAAAACCATTACAAGAAATTCCGATCTCACGCTTTCCTATTAAAACTTTTTATCGATTTTCGACAAAAATCATAACAAATTCAAAAATCACTAGGGTATGACAATTGGAAAAAACTTTTAGAGACCCACCCAAGGTACATTGCCACCAAGTTGAAATCAATCTGGCTGACAGTTTCGGAGAAGCCAAAAATGTGAATAAGCATTAGAATGCCCATTGACTTACATAGTTATCAATACGAAAGGTCCATTTACCGATAAGTACCCAAATTAAATATATATATATATATATATATATATATATATATATATATATATATATATATATATATATATATATATATATATATACACACACATCAAAGATCAAGAATCCACAGCAGCTCCACCTAGTGAAAAACTTAATTTGTTTGAACTTTTCACAAGGAATATATTCACAAAGTTTCAGCTTAATCTGAGTGACGGTGCTGGAGGAGAAGTTAAAAATGGCAAAAACACACAAAAAATCATAAAAATTAGAAAAAGCTGCAACGCCGCCAGGTGAATAGATGAAGAACTAGGAGTCCCGAGGAGTGTTCTTGTGTGATATCAAACCAATAGGAGACATTCATATTTAACTGCGATCCTGCTCACTTCCTGTGTTTCCAGGGCAACTGACTGATGCTTCGACCATGATCAGGGCAGATTTGTATTATATACTACATAAACATCCATGAATAACACCTTTTCAACCAAAAGAGAGCCAATTTCTAATTAATTTAGGCATCTTTTAAATTTCAAATATCTGTTAATACATTTTCTTAAGGTTATTCTGTGTTCCTTTTGTTTATTTTATTGAGAAAGTACTTTTGACCATGCTACATACATGGATCTGCCCTGATGCAGGTGGCTCCCTCTTTTGCTCAATAGGCGTTAGAGTAGGACCGCATTTAAATATGAATACATCGTATTGGGTGAGCGGTTTCGGAGAAAAAGGTTTATTAAGATTCCCCCTCATTCCTCCCCCCCAAAAATTAATAATAAAAAAAGCCAAAAATGACTGGAGCATGACTATTTGAACAAGTCTGGTAGAGACCCACCCAAGGTACATTGCCACCAAGTTCGGAGAAGAAGTCGAAAATGTGAATTAGCATCAGATTTCTCATTTACATAAATACTAATCAATAAGAAAGGTGAATTTACTGATAAGTACCTAAATTGAAAAAAAAAAAAATTAAAATCAGTAATAAACAACAATGCCACTTAGTGAACAAGTTCGTTTGACCTTTTCATAAGGAACATAGCCACCAAGTTTCAGCTTAACCTGAGTAATGGTTCGGGAGAAGAGGTCTAAAAATAGCAAAACACACAAATAAGCATTTCAAAAAATGGAAAAAAAATGGCAGCGCCATCTCGTGAACAAATTAAGAATTAGAAGTCCTTAGAAGTCTTCCTCCTTCCTGACAGACAAGACAGCTGAGCTAAAAGGAGCAGCACTGTGCTCAGCTGACCTTATATACACAGACTGAACAGACTGAAGTGGTCCCATATACATCAGAATGCTTAAGACCACCGTCACTGTTGCTCACATGAACATATCCCCTTACCATAGAGTGAACAAATTTTGTGTTGACAAGTCGACGTGTATTCCCAGTAAGTTTAAGGAAGGTCCAACTTACGGTTTGGGGGAAAAAGTCCAGAAAAATGAAAATGCACAATTTTTTTAAAAGCACAAAATAATCGCAGTGCCACATGCTGGAACAAGTTAAGGTCGGAAAGTACCCCTAAATGCTCCTACACAATTTCAAAGCAATTGGCTTAGCGGTTTCGGAGAAGATTTAAAAGACTTTTCTGGAAAGTAAGCAAGAAAATTCGTTAATAATTTTAAAACCACTGGGGCCTAACAGTTTGCACATACTTGCTAAAGACCCACCAAAGGTACATCCCCACCAAGTCTGACATGAATGTGGTTGGTGGTTTTAGAGAAGTCGAAAACGTGAATTTCCATCGCTAGCCCCATCGACTTGCATGGTAGCCGAATGAAAAAAAAGTTACAATCAGAGATCCAGAGTAGCATTACCTAGTGAACAAGCTCGTTTAACCCACCGACAAGCTACATTTCCATAGAGTTTCAAAACAATATGAGTGACGGTTTTACCTAATAAGCCCAACCCGCGCCAAGGAAAGCCATTGACGCAGTCGTACTCTGACCCACCAGGGATGGGCTAAGCATCCCACAAGACGCATATAGTTTTTCCTCTCTGTTGAGACCCGTTTTCAATGACCTAGATTTTATTTCATACAGAAATCCCTAAAGGACGAGATTCTATCCTCAAAATACCGCGCGAATCCAAATAGGACATAATTGATTTACTTAGTTCTCTAGTCGCTCAATGTGGCACATCTAGGAACCACAAACAGCCTCCTTGTGGCTGCGTTTTCCTTATCAGCACGGGAATCTGTAATCTCTGAGATAGAGCTACAAATTTACTAAAGTGAAGAGGGTTGCCACGCCTGCTACCAAATGCATATGTACTTCTGATGTACATAAACATTATCTTATGCATTGCCACCCGGCACTGTAGTGTGCAGTTCAGTGTCTGGGTATCTGAATGGATATTCCATGCTAAAGTGGAAAACAAAGCCGGATTGGCTAAAAGGTATGGATAAGGAAGGGGAAGTATAAAGGTAGGGCAAAACTGGACGAGTTCAGAAAGGATGCTGTCACTGCTGGTAAGGCATGTTCGCAATGCCTCATGGTTTTATTCTGCAGAGCTTTCGAATGGAATGGCAAAGCGGGCAATCTGGTCTCAACTCTTTCAGTGTCGATCATGTCTTAAGCCGATCTTCTTAAGTCCGATAGTCTGAATTATCATTAGGATCCCAGATTCGTATTCCTCGTAAAAACAACTTTCATTCAAATACCAGCATGCCTATAGTTCAAGACAGAATACCCCAGGTCAACAGCTTTTCTCCGCGTGCATGGGGCACAATGCTAGAAAAGCTGTTGAAAAATTTTGGGTGTCTTTTTAGTGAGGCTTCACTGTATTTATCAAATTCGTATTGCTTAATGACCAAAGTATGGCCCATATAACAGAAAACAAACCGATCATGCCTTGATGACCAAAGTATGGATATATCTAAAAGAAAACAAACCGATCATGCACCTGTCATCATGAGTGAATAATAAAAAAGAGGAAGAACACAATGCCTGCTGAAACGGGAAATGGGGAGAGATGGTAGTCGCAAGGTGCCAATGGAAACCGGTTCGTTACAAATAAAGAAGGGCTTCAACCTTGGAGGCCGAGTGATGCTGCTGCAGGTTGTGAGGGCGACAAGCATGTACTGGAGTTTGAGGTAAGGAAACAATGCAGAATGCAGGAACAAGTGGGAACCTTTGCTTGAAGAGACAGCACAGTGCCAGAGAAGTCGGAAACGTGAAGAAGAGGAAGCTGAAGTAGACATTAAAGAGTCTATGAGTAAGAACGGAAAGGAATGCAGGGAAGGGTGGATGGGAGATAGATATAGCTTAAGGAAGATAAGAGGATTGTGGATAATAGTGATTCCAATCACTCTGTGGCCAACACAAAGGTAGGATATACCTACAAGGCCTCAAATCAGTTCATAAAAGAAACCGACCAAGTAAGTTTAAAGTAGAACATGGCCCGTCCCAACATGTTATCAATGTGCAGGGACAAAAAACAGATAAATCACAGTAGTAGAGTGACACAAAGCAGACTAACCTTTTTCGAGTCAGACTTGGATTCTTTGGGTGGCAGGGCCCCACTCTTGCTGGATGTAGCTGGATTTCCCAGCTCTATCGCAACCTTGATGGCCACATGGGCCAATTTGACCATGTGGTTCTGGACTTGGGGGTCGAAATCACCGAGAACATCTGAGAGTTTGTCAGCCTCCACTCCCAAGTAGTCTCGAAGTGCTGCTGAAATTGCAGTTGGGAACATGCCCTCCGTGGGCTCGGCGTCCTTGGAAAATTTATATACAAAATCATCCTGGGTTCCTTCTTGCCAGAGCTCTAAGAGCCGGGGCTGGTTGGCAGCCGTCAGGGTCGTTTTTGCCGGTAGGGCCATATTACGCTCTCGAAGACAGGTACAAAGGTACAACAGGAAGGACTGTTCAAGTCTCTTGGTTGTCACAGTGGTTGACTGACATCACAATGCGAGTAGGTCCTTTATATAGTCAGATTCGTATATAGCCAGCCAATTAGAACAACGTTGGTAGGGAAAAAAATATATATATGCTATAGTTTTGCCCAATCTTAGTATTAAAGAATAAATATAAAATATATTGCAAAGAATTGCAGGTGAGACCTATCGGGAACTGTCAAGTGCTTTCTTTGGAAGTGTTGAGGGGCTGGCCGCTTAACTCCGAATCTGCTCCAAGGAAAGCTCTTGACCCAGTCTTTCTTGAAGGGGGGGGGGGCACGGGCTGACATTAGGCAAATATTAAGCAAATACTATTACAAGAAGGTTGTGCCATCGGTCAACATATACCTGGGCCCTGGACATAAACTAGTCCAATGTTTACAGTGAAGTATTGTATGTATTTGTTAGCGCTAAATTTGCAAAGAAAGCACGTATATATACATACACAGGACAATACGCGTGTTCTTTTTTTGGAGGCATTGTCTATTCATACAGCATAACGGAAACGTCAAATCGTGCGAGAGAAGCGTGAGGATTAATACACTGGAGAAAGTGCGCAGCCTGTTTCAGTACCCGCGTATGGGTTGGCATCACATGCGCTTCTGCAAATATTTTAGGTGATGTAAACATGATGAGGGTTACTTCGGTTTAGAACCAAGTGTCAATGACCGTTACCCACAAGCACGTTGAGAATTTCTTGATGCAATATTAATAAATAAATAACAATGAGCGTTGCCCACAAATATGTTGAAGAATTTCTTGATGCAATATAAATGAACAAACAAACAACAAATAAATAAATAAATAAACAAACAAACAAACAAACAAACAAACAAACAAACAAACAAACAAACAAACAAATAAATAAATAAATAAAATAAAACCACCAAACCCCTCAAATATGGTTAAATAGTTGTTTTAACATTACAAACTGTCCAATCACAATGATTCAACATTTTTGCAACATATCTGAGTACATAATTGATCAATCAACCAACCATGTTGTCTTTTTGTATCTGAATGTGAAACAGATAACGCTATCAAAATCATCGAATTTTTTATGCTCAAGAATTTCGTAACATGAGTTACAGATTACCATTTATTGTATTTATGGTGCAGTAATAAAGTCATTCATTCATTCATTCATTCATTCATTCATTCATTCATGATTAAACGATTAAAAGACGGCGAAACTTGACAAGAGTGGATGGTATTGTATTTTCTGGATTTGTGTGTGTGTGTTCTTTTGTTTTGATTTCTTCTGTTTTACTTTATGCTACATGTTTTCTTTTGCTATTTTATCTTGAACATTGTATTCCCAATCCCGGCACCAAAAATGTTCCTGCTATAGAGCGCTCTCATTTGCATATTCTACCATCATAGTGTTTTGACGGAACACGGTTTCCGACAAAACCAATCAGAGACCACCAACAACTGAAGCTCTTAGCTGTCTGCTGTTCAGTTCTGTTTCGTTTCCTGCAGATTACTTTGTTGACAGTTTAAGAAAAGCTCATTCAATTATGTCCCACCCCTAGACCCATAGCGAGGAGTTGGGTGGGAGGTGGAGGTTGGGTTGTCCGGATTCCCTTTTCAGACGACCTACCCCCCCCCCACACATACACACACACATTCTTCTTCTTCTTCTTCTTCTTCTTCTTCTTCTTCTTCTTCTTCTTCTTCTTCTTCTTCTTCTTCTTCTTCTTCTTCTTCTTCTTCTTCTTCTTCTTCTTCTTCTTCTTCTTCTTCTTCTTCTTCTTCTTCTTCTTCTTCTTCTTCTCCTTCTCCTCCTCCTCCTCCTCCTCCTCCTCCTCCTCCTCCTCCTCCTCCTCCTCCTTCTTCTTCTTCTTCTTCTTCTTCTTCTTCTTCTTCTTCTTCTTCTTCTTCTTCTTCTTCTTCTTCTTCTTCTTCTTCTTCTTCTCGCCCCTGTTTTTTATGATGCGTACCTAGCTCGTGTTGAAGGCCAAGGTTTATATTATGCTGCCAAATGCCATAAGCATGAACAGTGGATTAACGAATCAAGACCCCTGTCGTCTTACTGATTCTGTTACTATCCTGTTTAAAAGACGTCGCAATATCGCGTGGGTAGAAATCAGGACAAGGCCGTCCTCGTGGATCAGATGCTATTCTGAGTGAAAATCTCAACATATTTTAGGTGTTAACTTCTAACAATTCTGTCCTGTGTATTGCGTTAGCATAGAGAATTGAAATGACTTTATTCGTAAATTAAATCTTTGTGGGCAAGAAGAGGGCTATAGTATGACACGCCTCTAATCTGTGCATCAGCATACACCTTGGCCAGTGTAAGGAAGGCATATCCAATATCCCATGATATATAACCCAGCATGGTGTCAGGAGGAAGAAACACACAAACACAAAGGAAAAAAGAAAAAAGAAAAAGAAAAAAAGAAAAACAAGAGAAAAAAATAAGAAAAAGTCAAGTTTATAGAAAATTGTTTTCAAATGAAGTCATGCAGTGTTTATCTAATCAAGATTTTAAAACGACCGGTTCTAAATCATGGTTTGTGTCGCGCTACAATAGTGATTTATTGATAATTACAACAGGCAACCATGGGGCCTCACCCCCCCCCCCCACACACACACACCGGTCGGGTCGAAATCAATACTTGGTTGTGTGGTTGTGGAGCTTAGTGTGGGACTAAGGATACACTGCGGTTTATTTGCGTTTATTTCTAAGATTTGCGTTCAAAATCTAGCAAGTTTCATTCATTTTTTGGCAATTTAATCCAAAAAAAATATCATTTCTTTGTCGTCATTGCCTGTGAACCCCGGTTCACAACAGGATATAGCAACGTATGGCTACTGTTGTGACGTCACCAAAGTGCCACGTGAAATCTCCACAACGGACCTTTGGTGTTCTGTCTGCCGAGACAATACTCTGTCTCAGGCTCAGACATGCTTTAGTACATTTATAACTGAAATTTCAAGTGAGAATGCCACATTACAAGTCATACAATGTCTCTAAATGTCGACGAGTTCAACTTTTTGAAGTACAGGCCTAGAGCCTTGCATCCTACGATACAAGACTAGTCATATGCCGATGTTTTAAAGTCTGAATAGTCTAACTTTCCCACCTATTAACATCATAATCATCGTCGTCGTCGTCATTATCATCATTTTACATTACAATCTGCAACGAAAGTGACTGTTCCTTGTCAAAAATAAATTGCTGTACCATGTAAATACTGACCATAATTTGCACACAGTAATACACAATTGAGCTCAATAGGATCATTTATTTATATAAGGTTGTGTGTGGCTCCCTTGGAAATAGGGGTAATTCTCGTTGTGAGAGATTGCGACAAATTAGTGCTGTTTTGACTATCTATCTATCTATCTATCTATCTATCTATCTATCTATCTATCTATCTATCTATCTATCTGTCTGTCTGTCTGTCTGTCTGTCTGTCTGTCCGTCCGTCTGTCCGTCCGTCCGTCCGTCCGTCTGTCTGTCTGTCAGTCCGTCCGTCCGTCTGTCTGTCTGCCTGTCTCTCTATCTATCTTGTCTTGAATTGCTACAAATACAGCTTCATAAACGCCTTTGGCAAAGGGAGCCGTTGGGTCATTTGAAATGATGGAGCCCAACTCTCTGAAGACACCCTTGCTCGCGAATACTTGTTCCATCAGCACGTCACGGGGAGTTGATAAAATATTATATAAATTTAGTTAACATATATGGACTTAAAAACGCAAAAGGAAAACAAGGCGAAGTCGCCAGAAAAGGTTTTGAAATTGCAAATGAAGAAAAGGTTTACAAGTGCACAGTGATCCAAAGGATCTATGTCCCCCGCCACAATATACAGAAGAAAGGTATACAATGTTTTCAGCATGTCTGGATGCACAAAAATTGATATGTTCTTGGGCCTTGTGATCCTGAAAATAGTTCAAGGTCAAAAGCAACACATGGTGTGATACATCTCTGGTATACATTTCATTATTCTATCTCTAAGAATTCCAGATATATGCTGCCAGACACACGAAAACGGATCTGTTCTTGGGCCCTGTTTTCAAGGTCAAAAACAATACACAGCGTACGTGCCCGTGGCACGATGCATCTCTGGTATAAATTTCATTATTCTATCTCTTAGGGTTCTGGAGATATGCTCCCGGACGGACGGACGGAAGCGGCCCACATGCCATCTTCGGTGGCGGGGGACAAAAATAGTAAACTTTCTGGGTTGGTCTTGCAGGAGTTGTACACCCATAAAAACTTGGGCTGTGGCACCACGTTTCTTTAAAGTAAATCGTGAAATTTCAATCACGTAAAATGGTAAGAAAATCACAAAAAAAGGACATTGACATTGAAATCAATTTAGGCAAAACAAAAGACTTTGTAAGTAAGAATATAAAATGAGGACAAAGAAAGAAAAGTATCAAATTAACTGCCCTTGAGTGGCCACTTTCTTACATTCTTTTTGCCAAAAGTGCTTTAAAATATGTGCCAGAAGATTTTGACCCCGGCACCGGTCAACATAGTGATTGGGCCGCAACTCAAAAACATAGTAACCAAAAACCGCTGTACGGAGATAACGTCATACATATTAAACCAATCGAATCCTACCGCAAGATTAACAAGAGCAGTTGAAGGCTTTCAAGAGATTTCCTTCCCCAGTTTGCTCTGACCCGGGCAACCTAACTAATCACTAAAAACTATAAAATTCAGAATTCTGTTGAAATTGTCTATATTTTTTACTTTGCAGACGTTGGAGTTACCCTAGTAATAAAAAAGACCCCATCCCATTTTTCAAACCAGCCAAGCGATCCCAGGTAACCGTCCAGTTTCTCTGGGTCTCCGGTAAATTTGCTTTGTCTCAATTTACAAAACCTGTGGGTATGCAAGGTCCCTGGTTTCAATATTTGTCTTCCCCTTGCTTGCGTAGCAAAAAACATGAGACGCCCCGTGTAAACATTCACTGGTGTTGCACTGGAGGCACAGAAGATGCCCAGGAATGCCTCAGTTTTTCAAGTTCGTCGCAAAGCTCACCGTATACAATCCAAAGTCATTGTCAACTGATCCTATCACTGGCTCTCTACAGAGCTGTTCACGATCAACTTTTCAATAACTTTGTTCTCAACGTGCATGCCTTGTAACTCAAGGACCAGTCTAGTTTTTTTAAACAGCACTCCACTACAACTGTCGTACTTAATGATTAAGAGTAACTTTAGTAGGACATTGGTGACGAATGATATGCATTTTTCAGCATCAATGTCCTATTTTGGTTGACATCAATGGTTATGGCAATGGTCCTATGACTGATCCCTGTGAGACACCACATGTGACCACTTTCAAAATTTGAGAGTCAGCCCATGCCCAGAGCCTTTTATTGCCTGTGTGTCAGAAGCATAAAGGGACAGCACTCGTGTAAGTACCATTGGCACAGTAGGTTATTAATTTTTGTATTGGGTGGTCCACGGAGCTGAAAGCCTTTTGCATATCCAAGAATAAATGTGGTGTTTTAATCTTGGATTTGAAAAAGGCCTTGAAATCCGTAGATAGCCCTATTTTTCTGTAAAGTACATAAAATATGAGCCAATGTAGTTAACCGTAATTTTATTACTGATTAAAAAATGATGCACTTATGAATGTATTGAGTCGTGAAGTCAGCAAAACGCATATTTGATACACACAACTGTCTATCTATGCCTTTTATCATACTTATCAAAATTAAAGAAATGTGCAATGAAATCAAGATATCTCAAGTCCGTCATAAAACCCACCATTAACATGCTAACGTCCAGTTTTGTGTGACCTTAACACGGCATTTGCCAGAGTAACAGACTTGAAAGATAACATGCAGTTCAAGGAAAAACGTAGCAAAAGTAAAATGCTTGCGGTATGATATTCTGTCCGGGTGCCTCCATGTTTGCACCTCATCACGATGGCAAGAAACAATTGGCGTTTGCATCCAGAGTATGTTTAAGACTACCTTAAAAGTCTCCATTTTTTGTTACAAGCAACATCATAGCCTCAGTTCACTTTTGCAACTGAACTTGCCACTTGTTCTTTTCTCTCCCTAGATTTATATGCCTATATATAATACAGGTAAAATGTGACCCATCTCGATAAAACAAGGTTCTATGGATAATGCCGTCAATGAGGAAAGGTCAGTTAAAATGGCTTCCCCATTAGGGCGCCCTCTATGAATTTACTGTATCATTGTCATAAATTAGCATGAATGACGACTTATTTTCAGTGTCTTGCGGTCATATATTGTGGCAAGCAACCCATTCAGCTTAATGTCAGAAATGACCTTGAAACTCACCTAATTTTCATAAAACGTGTACCAGCACATTTGGCAGTGGCATTTTTAAAAGTGCAAATGTGCACTCTTTCAAAATTTGTACATGACCCGAATTTAAGGTAGGTTTTGCAGTTGTTGTGTGAATACGTTTTCAGATTTGAGCCATTAAAAAATCTATCAGTTCAGTTGTCACCAGCACGAACTGCCACCACTCCTTAACATATTTGAGACCAGTGCCTCACATGGTTGCAATTTTGCTTTAATCTACCTGAATTGAACACGAAACCCACCGAAATCGCATTAAAAAAGCAACCTTCAACAACAGTTTGATGGAAAATCTCTACCTATCATTCCTCGTGAAAGGTCAAGTCCTCGATATGCGAAGTTTTTTATCAGTCTTCCCCCGTCATTTTTCTGTCCATCTGTCCTCCATCTCAACTTCACATTTTCGACTTTTTAAACTAAGTCAGGCGTTTCGTCAAGTTTCAAAGTAGGAAGGCAAAAGTTACAAAGTAACAGGGTGCTGCATGTACGACTGTGAATACATTAATTCAATTTTTACCGAAATGGGCGGGCAGTACGCACTGTGCAACCAGTCATATTGCCCTGTGACCACTTCGTTTTGAAACACTGGTCAGGTGGCACTTCTGTGATTCCCGATTTTGAGTGTACTTTTGAAATTAAGAAACAGCGGTATCACCCCAAACCGTATACTGGTGTCCTGAGTTTAGTCTGCTGCGAAATTGCAAGTGTTTTTTTATTTAATGTGTGGTCCCAAGCCGGGAAACTCAGAACTGGTAAATTATTTAAGTGTTATAAAGGTATAAAAATTATTCAGACGGAGGTCTCGATATTTTATTGATAATCAGCAACAGGGATATTTTACAAGACTTGATTCATTATACAGGCAAGAGAAAACGAGTTTGTTTTGGAATCGAATCAAACGGCAAAGGTCAAACAAGGCTAATTCATCTTTAAGCTAAGAACCACTTGCCACATACAATAAGGGTATCATGAAATAACCTATGTCCCTGAACCGTGAGCAGCTAGATAGTCAAGATAAGGTTCAACTATATTTTAATGGACGTTTAAACATGGCTCACGATGTTAAGATTGAAGAGTATGAAATATCAGACGTCATAGATAAACTTAATAGAAGTAGTGTGTCGACAGGGTCACTGCTGAACATTTAAACCATGTCAAAAGTGACAGTTTATGTAATACACTCGCACATCTTTTTTCTGTTTGTTTTCCCATATTATTGTACCTGAAATATTCGCCACTGGTATCATTGTTCCTTTCCTAAAACAAAACAAAAAACGAAAAAAAAAACAAAGCAAAACAAAAACAAAACGAAACAAAAAAGAAAAAGAAAAAGAAAAAAAAAGAAGAAGAAAGAAAAAGCCCACCCATTGAATCTACATGTTTCTAGTAATTACAGACCAATTACTGCATTTTCAACCTTTGCAACACTATGTGAGTTCTTAATGTTACCGAACGACAATGTTGGTAATACATTCATGGCATGCTCCTTTATACATGACGTTTTTACATATTTCAAAAGTCAAAAATCACCACTGCATACAACAGGGCTGGATGCTGAAAAACAGTTTAATCGCATTTGGCATCCAGGTTTATTTTTCAAATTGATAAATGTATTCTCAACCTCTCAGTGGTTGTTTCTGTACAAATGGTATAATAATCAACATGCTGTTGTAAAATGGACTGGCAATTTTTTTCATGCATTTTCCGTCAGTAGAGGCATCCGTCAGGGGAGTATTCTTTCTCCTGCGCTTTTCAATGTTTTCATTGATGGCTTACTAGCAGAGCTGGCAGAATCGGGACACGGAGTAATGATAGGCAATAATATATTTAGTAGTTGGTAGTTGACCAAAAAAAAAAAATATATATATATATATATACTTTTGCAGATGATATTTCCATCATAAGGAGCAAAGCCAAAGGCCTTCAACGTATTCTAGAGATTTATGATACATATGCCAAAATAAAGGTTTTAATTTTAGTACAAAGAAATCAAAATGTATGACATTTTGCAAAAATTATTATTTGTCACCACCTTAGTTTACCCCAAAAGCTGAGAAACTAGAATGTGTCGAGAAAATAGAATTACTGAGTATGATTGTTTTTTCAAATGATTTTAATACGAAGGATCATGTAGAATCTCGCATCAGTCAATGCAGAAGAACGTTCTAAAGTCTATCCATATGTGGCATGAAATATCCGGGTCTTTCGACCGAGAGTAAAAGTTATCGATGGAGAAGTATGTGTCAACCGTCACTTTTATACGGGCTGGAATGCCTTGCGTTACATGATAAACAAATAGTTCACCTCTACTCGGTCCAAGGTTCAGTGATAAAACAATATATGGGTCTTGGCAAAAAATGTCATCACTCAAAACGTTTGACTGCTATACGTATTAGGCCTGTCAAACAATTATTGAAGGAGCGTAATGACTCTTCACTTTCTAATTAATGCAGCGTTGATAATCCAGTTCGGGACCTTACAATTTATTTATTATGTCTGTGTCAACACAGACATATTGTTTTTCTTTCTTTGTTTCTTTCTTTCTTTCTTTCTTTCTTTCTTTCTTTCTTTCTTTCTTTCTTTCTTTCTTTCTTTCTGAATGATGAGAGGTCATGCTTTTCAAAATTATGCAAATGAGGGCTAATTAAAGTTTAAAATTTTCAATATCTTTTATGCTATAGTAAATGTGGTTCTGAGTGTATAGGAGTTCGATCATAGCAAGCCAAAGGTCATCTCAAATGTCAAGCTCATCTCAAGGTCAAAGGTCAATTTTAGGTAAAACTGTCATTTTGAAGGTCAAGGTTCAATTCAGGTAAAGGTCACCTCCAGGTCAAAGGTCTTTTCAAGGTCAAAAGCCACTTTCAATGGTGGCTTTTTTTTCTAGCCATAACTTGGTAAATTTTTATCCAATCTTGATCATGTTGGGCTCAAATTGTAGCTATTGTAACACCGCACATTTTGAAACTTACATGTGACCTCTAAAGGTCAACGTTCTATGTCATTTGGACCTTTGAAAGCTTCATCTAGCCATAACTGAGCCAATTTGCACCCAACTCTAATCATTTTGGACTCAAATGGTATGTATTGCAACACTGCACATTTTGTAATTAACATATAACGTCTAGAGGTCAAAGGTCAGGGTCATTCGGCCCTTCGAAAGTTTCATCTGGCTATAACTTCGTCAATTTTCATCTGATTTGGTTCATGTTGGGCTTAGATTGTGGGTATTGTAACATTGTACATTTTTGTAAATTAAATGTGATCTCTAAAGTTCAAAGGTCAAGGTAATTTGGACTTTGAAATTTTCATCTAGCCATACGCTTTATGCAATGTGAAGGACCAAAGGACAAAAGTTGTAGCATTTAATATTTACAACTTTTGAAGGCACACAGATTTGCTTTGAAGCAAATCTTTTGTACGAGGGTCGGAAAGGGGTTGCCGGTACTCTGTACTGGGGCTTTTTTTATTTTTCGTACAGTGTAGAGAGAAAAAAAATATTCACCGTATAGCGTACTGACAGCAAACCATGTACTCCGTACTGATCAAAATTTATTATGCTTTAAGCGTACAGCAACACATGTAATATTCGTACCCGCACTCAAAAAAAAAAAAAAAAAAAATGAAAAATGAGAAAGACAAGGAGGTACACAAGTTTCAAGTAAAATTGTAACAATTCAGGTTAAAATATATAAAAGTCTGTGGCATCTTTGTTCTTACAGGTTGTATAAACATCTCAAATTTGAAAATGTATACTGCGGATGTCTTATTTTCTGTACTATGTACTGGAGAAAAATTATTTCCTGTACTCTGTACTGGTAAATTTTATTTTCTGTACCAGTGTACCCAATGAGCTGCTGTTGGCTTGTCTCAGTGGTGGGGTGCCTGGTGCAACTACACATGATGCGGCTGGGTGGGCCGGTGATGGCTTGTTGTCGGCCTGTCGGGCCGATCGGGGGACCGGATAGGGAGCTGGAGGACGGTGCATGTTGGCGGGCTGTTGACGGGCGGCGGTTGTGCGGGGCCGTGGTTGCGGGGGCCCCTCTTTTGCTTAGCATCTATAGGACATCATGACGTGCAATCATTTATGTTCATGTCATTTTGACGGGCATTTTATTTCGATAATTTGTGTTTGATCTGTCCATTTTGTATTATATATGTGGCGTATTATTGAGGCTATGCTTTTGTATTCGATTTTATATCATGAGTTACTTTATGTTTGGTTGTCTCATCATTTTGACCTGCATTTTATTTCGATGTATAATTTGTGTGTATTCCATTTTCTCCCTTGTGGAGGTTGAATAAATTATTATTATTATTATCATTATTATTATTATTCTTATTATTCTTATTATTATTATTATTATTATTATTATTAATATTATTATTATTATTATTATTATTATTATTATTATTATTATTATTATTATTATTATTATTATTCTTTCGAGGTAAAGCTTTGTATACATGTTCTTTTATTTCCCCGTTTTCGGGGACTGGATAAAATATATTATTAAACCAGTTCGGCAGTAGATACTACATTTCTACTGTGGAGGGTGGTTGTCGGTGGTCGCACCCCCAACCACCGGCGAACCCTGGTGGGGGCTCGCGCAGCATAGTGGTGGCCGGCACTTGTAGGCTGATGCCACAGCAGTGTCCAGCAGAAGCCAGCGGCAGATCGATCCTCCTTGATTGCCTCCTGTCGACCACCACTGTCTGTTGCTGAGTTCCTTTACCTGCACTATTGCGTAACAGCAAATCCTTGACGAGTCCATGACCTACCAAAGGTGACAGGAAGTAAGCAGGAAAAATGGGCCACTTTTCACTTCCTGGGTGGGTTCTTTACCTGTGATGTCACTGTACAATGGTCAAGTGATAATAAGCTTTTCTTTGATCTCCGTTTATGAGCCGTGCCTGCCAGGCAGGGTATCGACGTGGTTGTTCTGCGCGCTTTTCCTGACACATGCCTCTTCACCAAAATTGAGTTTTGAGCGAAATAAATTAAATGAGTTTTAAATGTAATTTTATCTTCTTTATTT
Source organism: Hermodice carunculata (assembly GCA_964020975.1). Classification (NCBI taxonomy): domain Eukaryota; kingdom Metazoa; phylum Annelida; class Polychaeta; order Eunicida; family Amphinomidae; genus Hermodice; species Hermodice carunculata. The sequence continues at coordinate 55,734,462 of OZ026618.1, read as the reverse complement.
GGTCAGATTTTAATCAGCTTGTGTGTACTCATTTGTCCATTTACTTGTTTATAAAGGGGGAAATTTGCGTGTCATGCTTTAATTTTAAGCAAATTAAAATCTACCCACCCCCTTATACGGATTAAAGGGAATGACAAATGCTGCTACCACCAGGTGGCTGACTGTATGTCATTTATATGCATGGGGCAGGCCAGTGCCCATAACATGGGATCTCTCGTCAGCTCGAGACGTGGGTAACACCTCAACCAATATCCAGAAAACAAGCCCCAAAAGAGATTGAAGAGAAAGAGGAAAAATGAGCAACTTTATAGCTTTTTAAAATGATTTTCGTGGGAAAATTATAATGGAATTTTTTAAAAGTATACCCTAAATTCTACGCTTTTGGAATCCCGGGGGTGGTGGGAATTTTTTAAATTTTGACCTTGACCTTTGACCTCGGTCACTGACCCCATTGCTGAGGTCAACATACGTGCGGGTCAAATGGCAATTCTTGGCTTTATTGGTTTTGTACAAAAGGTAGAACATATTTCGGTTACAGTGCCATTTTAGCAGATTTTGCCTGCCAAACATCTCCGGATGTCCTACGGACATATAAAATGCGAAGTGGCGTGAACTGTGGGAAAGGAGGAAGATACGTTACGTACAGATGGACGTACTGCTTCGGCTGTCCTCAACACATTCTATTTAGAAAAGAGCTCCACTTATCTACAAGTTGATCAAACCGTAGTTGAGCAGCAGTGGACCCATGATACAACCAACAATGTGCAGTTAGCATTGAGGCTTAACACTTCCATACATTACTCATTTAGATTTTTGGCATCTCTTTCGGTAAAGATAAATTTGTATGCGCAACATGTCTGAAACTGCATTTACGAAATCCAACAAGCCCTCTTTAGGTTGCACACCTTGGGTTTCAAATATCTTGGGTTCTGCATTGATGTCAAAGTTCACATGTGGAGCACAACTGGGGTTAAATAGTCTTATTGTGGAATTGAATGTGTTCACCTCACTTACAGTCTTCATTCCCGTGTGAACTCAAATCAGGGGTATACCATTATGATTTGTCCAGTCCCTCTTAGGTTAGACCCACAGCAACTGCAACAATGGGTTTTTCATTGATTTTTACCGGCTTGTAACGTTCACTTGATCATGTCAGAAGTCGTTAAAAGCTGAACCTCGAAAAATAGTGAAACTGCCTGTAATAAAAATGGCCACCTTACTTCACTTGATTTATATTGAGCTTTCTCTTTAACCCATAAAATATGCGCATTTATCATTGATTAAACTTGTATTTTCCTAATTGGTCACACATTGGGTCCTTTCATTATGTTTTGGAGAGTGTGACAGCAGAAAAAAAATAAGAAGCAAACAAAAAAAAGCCCCCCCCCAAAGCAATATATATATAAAAAAAATAATAATAAAAACAACAACAACATAAACACCCACCCACCAAACTGGCGTCCATGATCGTGATACACCAAAAAAAGGTGTAATATTATGCTCTCTGCTTTCCCGATAAAGTGCAAATGCAAATGAGGTACAGAATATAATTTTAACTCCCTACTTTTTCAAATGTGTGTATAATCCATTACCTGCACTTTTGCTAAGGTGTGAAAAACTGTTTTTCAGGCTTATTATGCTTTCATTTTCCTTCAACCAATAAAAAATTAAATACAAAGATATAACTAGAAAAGAAGATTTACTTCAAAGCAAATCAGTCTGTGTGCCTTCGAAAATTGTAAATATTAAATGCCATAACTTTTGCCCTTTGGTACTTCACTTTCCGTTAAGCTAATGGCTGGATGAAAATTTTAAAGTCCAAATAACTTTGACCTTTGACCTTTAGAGGTTACATGTAAATTACAAAAATATACAGTGTTAAAACATCCAGAATTTAAGCCCAACATGAACCAAATCAGATGAAAATTAACCAAGTTATGGCAAGATGAAACTTTCAAAGGGCTGAATGATCTTGACCTTTGACCTCTCGAGGTTACACTTTAATAAAAAAAATGTGCAGTGTTGCAACATCTACCATTTGAGTCCGAGATAATTAGTATTGGATGGAAATTGGCTGAATTATGACTGGATCAAAATTTCAAAGGTCCAAATGACCTTGACCTTCGACCTTAAGAGGTTAAATGTAAATTACACAAATGTGCGTGTTAAAGTAGCTACCATTTGAGCCCAATGTGATCAAAATTGGCTAAAAATTGACAAATTTCTGGCTAGAAGGAATTTCAAATCTCCAAATGACCTTAACCTTTGAACTTTAGAGGTAAAGATTAAATTACACAAAAAAAATGTGTCTAGTTACAATAGCTACAATTTGAGTCCAACATGATCAGGATTGTATGAAAATTGAAGGTCCAAATGACGTTGACCCTTGACCTTTAGAGGTCACATGTAAGTTTCAAAAAATGTGCAGTGTTATTATAGCTACAATTTGAGCCCAATATGATCAAAATTAAATAAAAATTGGCCAAGTTATGGCTAGCAGAAATGCAGCATCGAAACTGGCCTTTGACCTTGAAATGTCCTTTGACTTTGAGATGATATCTACCTGAAGTAAACTTGACCTTCAGAATCACATTTTGACCTAAAATTGATTTTTGACCTTGACATGAGCTTTACATTTGAGATGACCCTTTGCCTTACTATGATCGAGCTCCTATACACTCAGAACCACAGCTACTATAGTATTTAAGATATTGCAGATTTAAAACTTTAACTAGCCCTCATTGGCATCATTTTGAAAAGCATGACCTCTCATTATGAAAAGGCGAGACTTCATCTATAGAAGTACAATTGTGTCAAGTTTGGAGTTTGTATGTATAATACTTTTCAAATGAAATGTCGGGCAAATTTGCCAGTAAAGAAAGAAAGAAAGAAAGAAAGAAAGAAAGAAAGAAAGAAAGAAAGAAAGAAAGAAAGAAAGAAAGAAAGAAAGAAAGAAAGAAAGAAAGAAAGAAAGAAAGAAAGAAAGAAAGAAAGAAAGAAAGAAAAAATTTCTAAAAAAAACAAAAAAAACAATATGTCTGTGTTGGCACACACACATAAATAGCGGTCGGAATGACCTTAAGACCCCTTCAACCAGACTTAAAAATTGACGACCCTGGGGACATTGAATATAGGTTAACGTCGCAGAATGTCGAACTCAGCTAAGCATCTGATGATGCTTCTATGGTACAATTTTCATAACAATAGCGCAATTTCTTCAAAAGTTATTGCGTGCGCAAGGGTAGCGCAGCAACGGACGTACATACAAACATGACGAATGACAATACCCCCAATATCGCCAAGTGGTAAATCATATGCCCTTTCCTACTATTAGGCACAGTATGGACGGCAAACGATTAAAAAGGTGTAAGTTCTGTGCTTTTTCAGTCTGTAGGGAAAATGTTTGGGATTCGATGTTCAGTTTTGGTTAAGCGCTTGCTTTCCGGCAATAGCACAAACGTCTTATCGAAACAAAAACTGTTTATATAGACAATTGTGCTTCACGTAATTACCAGTAGATGCAGGAATTACATTGCTCTTGTGAAATCAGACAAGCAAATACAGTGTATACGCAAATTTATACAACGAGAAAAGATGATTTGCAGCGTAGCAAATTAGTGTGTGTCTTCAAACCATATTGGTATGGTCATGTACAACTAGTCCATAATATAGGATTAGACGTTGGAATGGCATGTCTATCTATTATAGCTTTGAAGTTATTCAAGATATAAAATTTCTAATGGTGGTACTTAACATAATTTAAATTGCTATAACTTTTGTTTTTAATTCATTAGGTGTGCAATGGTCAACAACCCCCTAGTGATGTTGGAATGACATCTCTATCTATTATAGTGTTGAAGATATTCAAGATTGAAAATTTCGAATACTGCTAATTAGCATAATTTAAATTGCTACAACTTTTGTTTTAGGTTGATTACATGCACAATGGTCAATAACCCCCTAGTACAAGCTAAAATGACATCTCTATCTATAATAGTTTTGAAGATATTCAAGTTTTAAGATTTCAAATGCTGCTAATTAGCATAATTTAAATAGGTACAACTTTTGTTTTAGATTCATTAAATGCGCAATGGTCAATAACCTCCTAGTAGAAGTTAAAATGACATCTGTATCTACAATAGTTTTGAAGCTATTCAAGATTTTAAGTTTCAAATTCTGCTAATTAGCATAATCTAAATTGCTACAACTTTTGTTTTAAACTCATTAGATGCGCAATACTGGTCAATAACCCTCTAGTAGAAGTTGGAATGCATATCTATTTATTACACTTTTGAAGATTTTCCAGATTTAAAATTCAATTTGTGTTATTTTAAAAATCGTCATTCCTCTATATAAAAAGGCCCAGCTCCTTGTAAGGAGGTACAATCATGCCAAGTTTGGAGTTTCTATGTATAATAGTTTCTATGTACCGTATTATGACAATGTATTCAGCATGTCACAATTTTGGATACTTAATTTCACTACGTATTTAAGTTCGCTAAATTTAAAACCTCGAGGAAATTATACACGTTTGCAGTAATTATGAATCCAGTCTGAAGCAACCAAACACTGGCCAGAGGCACCACTTTCCATTGTCCCGATGGTCATCTTGAAGTATTGATTCTTTCTGAGCTGTCCCATTTTTTCGCCTCGATATTGTCCTTGTCTGCATGTGAAATTACGGGTAGTTGCCAAAATAGGCTGAACAGTCTCTCCCTTCAACTGGTCAAACAACTTTCTAGCTGTCTCAGCAGAAGAATGTATGGAACGCTATAGGATAATATAGGATAAAGAGTTTAACTTTTCTAATACTTGAATCAGCTATACCTGCATTAAGGTGATCAGCGCTCTTCCCCCCCTTTTTTTTTCTTTTCTTTTTTTACGAAGCCGAGGAACCTATTTTCACATGATAAAAATATTGTGGAGCTTAAGCCCTTTCTAAGTTTTGTGCTATATTGTTTAATTCCTATGGTTTTGTGGCCCATGAAGATGCAGAGCTGATTGTCTTTTGCTAGTCACATGCGACCTCGATTAGAATTTATCTTGCATTTTGTGGAAGATGTGAAGAAAAAAAACCCGGGAGATTACCATGAAGCTTCATCTTACATGTTTTCAAGCTTGTAAGCCAAATATTGAATGACAATCCGTGAAAAAATGTACAAATTATACCAGCAAAGGCCCGTTTACTACCAAAACAAGAAAGAAAAGAAAAAGATAAAATATAAGGAAAGGAAAGACGCCCGTTTTTCCACTCTTTTTTAATGTTTATTTAATCACACACACACAGACGCACACACACATACATATATACATTACATATATAAATATATATATATATATATATATATTTATATATATATAATATACATATATATATATATATATATATATATATATATATATATATATATATATATATATATATATAATCCGTGTGTGTGTATAACTTTTATTGGTCACGAAATAAAACTCAAGGCAGTGGAACTGGTTGAAGCGGCACTCCATGAAGCACTTGCCTGGGCTTAGCCCGTGCGACCTCACACACAACAGTGTGCTTATAATTTGTATATAATGGTCTTGGCACGAAAAGCAAATTTAAGGAAATGTTTGATTCCCGTGCTTCTAAGTTGATGCAACAACAGACAAATGCCTGCTGCCCCTTCCTCTTTCACGGAACGAATGGAAAAAGGAAAGTGGATGGTGCAAGGAACTGTTCATCTTCGGGATGAACGTGCAGGAGAGTTCGCTGGGGGCACAGGGGTGAATGGTGCAGGCAGAGAGGACTCCCGCGATAGCGGCAAAACTTGCCTGAGTGTAAATCTCCCAGACCATTAAGGATTGTTTTTCTTATACACACATGAACATCTGTTTTTGGTCCACTACAGTTGAGTCTGAAAAGCGAGATCTATTGAATGTTTTCACCGCAGATGAATTATGTATTTTTAGACCACCACGCTCTTTTAGAGAAAGTATGCCTATACACAGATCTGCAGTAGAATGGTTTAAATATTTTGGAGGGGTTTTTCTTTTTTGTGGTGTGTGTGTGTGTGTGTGTGTGTGTGTGTGTGTGTGTGTGTGTGTGTGTGTGTGTTTTTGGAGGGGGGGGGGTCAAGTTCATTCGCGTGCTGCTTTTTGTCTAATCTTCAAAGACAGACTAAGCAAGTTTGAAACTGCATTCATGGCAGATTTCTGTGCATGTGCGACACGAACACTTCTTTGATCCCAGGCGTTTATCTTTATTATAGGAAGAAATACCGTGAGAGCTTGCCAGGTGTAAAGCGGAAAACTTACTTTCAGAAATTATTGGATAATTCTTTCTTTCTTTCTTTCTTTCCCTTCTTTCTTTCTTTCTTTCTTTCTTTCTTTCTTTCTTTCTTTCTTTCTTTCTTTCTTTCTTTCTTTCTTTCTTTCTTTCTTTCTTTCTTTCTTTCTTTCTTTCTTTCTTTCTTCTTTCTTTCTCTTTCTTCTTTCTTTCTTTCTTTCTTTCTTTCTTTCTTCTTCTTTCTTTCTTTCTTTCTCTCTTTCCTTCTGTTGTAGGCATTTTTCCCAGACACCGAAACAATGACGGTTTTGAAAAATTGTTAGAAACACTGTATCGGTGATGAACACTTTGGCACCTTACTTTGAATTATCAGGCAGTTCAAAATTATGCCAATAGGGGCAACTGAAAAAAACTCTGCAAAACTAATGTGGACAGAGAGAAAATTTAAAGTTGTGCATATAGGTTTGTAACACCTACCAATGCGATGGGTCATAAATAAAAGTTGCACGTTTTAAATTATGCAAATGAGGGCACTTGAAAACCTTACATGTTGAATGTTTTCAAAACTATAATAGCTAGAGCTGCTAATCTGACTGCAATTTATAGGTTTATAGTAAAGGTGCACCCAATGAACTATGAACCAATGGTTTTAACCTTTTAATCTATGAAACTAGTGAAATACGAAAAAAAAACCTCGAATATCTTCGAAAGTATTATCGGTAGACGGGCTGACTTAAGTGCAACATAAAGGTTTCTGCTATAGCCGTATGCAATGAAGCATGAGCCATAGTTGTAGCATTTGAATTTATGCAAAAACACAGGAATTAAATCTTGAATGTTTTAAAACAATTATAGACAGAGGTGGTATTTCACTTTCAATTTATAGATTTCATTCAATGAGCAATGGACAAAATGTAGTATTTTAATTTATATATAATTTACGAGGGGAGCATACAAAATTCAAATCTTGAATTATCTTTGTAACTATATTTAATAGAGTGGCCATTCCAACTCCAATTTCTAAAATTATGCTGTGGATTAATCTGATGAACAGTGAACAAAAGCTGTGCAGCAATGAGAATTATGCAAAATGAATAATTATAAAAGAACAAAATATAGAATATGGTTCCACATAAAGATATTGAATTCCGTTTGCTATTCCATTTCCTAGCTGCCTATTTAGTTCAGTGGCATATCATTTACACATCAAACAAACAAAATTTGAATCTGTATAATCATGTGCACACATTTTAATGCATAATGCAAATCATGGCAGAAGAGATGTCATTATGGTCAATGACAAACATGGGGACAAAGACAGGGCAACAGAGAATATATATATATATATATATATATATATATATATATATTCACAAGTTAGTAATATGACTGCAAGGATTAGCAGCAAAGACTAACAAATACTCCATAACTAGCAATAATTTAAACATATTAATTTATATTGGATAGCCCTATAGTACAATAGTTAACTAATAGTAATACAGTGGGTTCTCCAGACACGGAGAGACAACAGAATATATGTAGAACACGCACTGGACAGTACAAACTACGTAACCATATGTAACACTTATGGTTGTATCAGTTCAGACCACCAGGAAGCACCACAGAGCATCAAAACAAAGCTATGGTAAAAGTACCGACGAATAACCTGTTAAATAATGAAGATGGTTAAATTACATCACCACATATATGTACCAGGTATTCCAACATTATCGGTTCAACCTAGATCATAACTTAGCATAATACCTTATGTTTAGTTATAGATAACCCTGCAGTGGGAAGAAAAAAGAGAAGAAACAAAGAAAAACTAGGAAAGATGATTTGCTGCATAGCAAATCAGTGTATGTGTCTTCAAAGCTTATTGGTTTGACAATGTACAATTTGTATTTCAGTACAACAGTGCATTATCGGTACGACAATGTACAATGGTTACTTCAAGTAGAGCAATGTATAATCTGTACGACAATGTTACGACAGTGTACAATGGGCACTTCAGTACCAAGTACATGATCGGTACAGCAATTCTCGGATCTGCACATCCGGGAATCTTAGTTACATGTACGCGTTACTCGGTGAATCTCCCTGAAAGCGTCTGTGGATACCCATTCAATGTATGCTAAGCGTTACCCGAAAACCAGCGCTAAAACCCCAAGTTATGATCGTCAAAATCTCTCCAATTTCTTATTCAGTAGTAGAATTCGGCAAAATGATGCTGCCTTCAGAATTATTTTGTTGATTTGCGGTCGACAACATGGATATAATTTTGGATAAAAATGTCCAATTTTACATAGGACTATATGCGATGTGGAACGTGCTTTCACAGGGCCCGCTCATTTGCAGAACAACAGCAGTCAGCTGATAAGCAGCTTATGACGCGTTGGCGGATCCGAGAATGTTAAGAAAGTGTACAATGGGTACTTCAGAACTGCAGTGTATAATAGCCGTATGGTACCAGGGAGAAAATGGATTATTGAAGCGCTGGGTTCTGCATTTGAGAGGGCGTATAGGGTTAGTATGACATAAGGAGCGATCAATGGGGGAGGGGGGGGGGGTAAGATGCTTGAAAGATATGAGGGACTTGCACTTTCTGTAGAGAAGGATAAACTAATAAGTCTTGGAGTTGGCCATCCTAGTTCCTGGAGCAATTTAGCATGGGATGTGTGCCTTAGCGCACCGGTACATATTTTTGCTCCTTCGAACTGAAGGATAAAAGATTCCAGCAGGTCTGATAGAGTTTTGCCACAGTTGTCGAAAAGAACGCAGCCGTATTCAAGGACGGGTCGAACTATAGAGAGATATAGTCTAGTCAATGCCTTATAAGTTTATATATGAGTCTACTTGTAGAATATTTCAAAGGTTGAGCGGACTGATTTAACCACCAGTTGCAGGTGATGTGGTTTTTCCAGGACAGATCACTACTGAGAGTGAGGACACACTGGGGTGACCTTGGGGAGTACAAATACCTCATGGGTTTATTATCTGTTGGATTGTTATCAGTTATGTGTAGATTAACTCAATGAAAAGGGGGCTACAGTTATCTTGCACCCGGTCTTAGCCTCTTTGTTGTTTGAAGAGCAAAAACGTCTCCTGTCGGTTGCAGATTTTGCAACTTGTATTCCTGGTTCCATATCCTGGTCAACAGAACATATGCCTGTAAATAAAACAGCCTGCTCAACAACCATGGGGGAAGTAGCGAAATGATGTTCAACTATGTCGTGCAGTATTCCAGCACATGTGCAAAGCATTCTGCATCTGCAGGCATATTAGAAATAGAATAAGGGCAATGTTGAGACTTTCCATATGTTTAATGAAGTCAGTAATGCCCCCTGCAGAAAATAAACATGCAGAGATCCATATAAGGCATAATCTTAACTAGGCAATCTTGAGTTTCAAATTCATGCTTTTGGGGTGCATGGGGATGGGGGTGGGGTGGGTCGCTTTACTGGGAACGTTCCCAACATAAATCTGTCAGAAAATGGATTATAGCCATCAAGCGCGATGAAGCAAGGACCATCTTCTTATGATAGAATGCTTTTCCATGAGAACAAACTGGCGGACACTTCTATACCACGTGGGCACCGTCTGCGCCTGAGCAGTACTGACTGCCAGATTTAGGCCTACTTCACTTTCGATAATCAGTTTAAAGGTTCAATATGGCTTCAGAATTATAGGCCAATCCAACTTTGATTCCAATGCACTCAATTACTTATTAATCTGAAGTTAGGCTGTATGCAAGATTCAGCATTCAGACCACTGCTTGTCATTCGTATGGTCTCTTATGCCTTGCTACACATGGAACCTATACACACAAAGTCAATATTGTAAGGGTCTAAATTATGCTTTGAGGGCACCAGACTGATTTGCATTGAAGCAAATTCTTATTTAGTTACCTAATTGTTATTATCAAAAAAGGATACAGTGCGGTTAATCTAATTTGTAAAGCACGTGCCATTCCCTGACCTGAGGCACTGGGAGGTATCTTGCATTGGCCAATGCATCTTAAACTATGAGTTTAGAAGTGCTTTGCAGTTTTCCTGAATGTGGAAAAATTACGGATGCCATATACAATATGTCGAAAACGCTTTTAATATAAACGGGACTCAATTCAATCGTCCTATTTTTACTGGAATTGTGTTGTTTCTGTTTGAATGTTTGTCACAAAATTTTGCGTTGCTGTCTTGGCGAATTACAGTCTAATGGGCACTGTATACGGGAATTGCACATTATTTTTTCGCCAAAAGCAACCATGACAATTAGCCGCCATGATACTGGCATCGCAAAGGAATACCAACGGTGTCGCTAACATTCGTGGCAGTAAAGAGTACTTATTTCTTACATACTATAATAATGACTCTTCCTTACGCCAAATTCAGTTTCTCTTTGAAGAACAGGACTATGGCTTTTTACATACGCAATTTAATCTTTGTTGCTACTTTGGCAAAAGGACCGGATTTTACCAAGTTTCATATAGGGATCTGTCCGCACATAGGATACTTCGTGGCATGGTTAATTAAAAATCTCTTAGGTGCATCTAAACCTTAAAGAGACACAAATTCAGAATACACATTAATTGATTGGCAAAGATTTTTTTCATACTTTATTGACTAGTACACAGGTATATTTACCTTAATGCACCATTAAATCGTCATCTTGTGCTTCAGTAGCTCAGGTAATTACGGAGTTATGCAAAGCTGGTTATCTTTTGACTTCGTATCGTGTGAATCTGTAAGCACCAACTTGCCGATTTGAATCGTGGACGAAGCAAATAAAAAGATCAAAACTGGCTGGGCAAGTGGCCGTAGACAATAAATAGTCTGGTAAGGATTTGGCCAAAGTGGGCATATGGGGAGGCCGAAAGTGTAGAGGTTGGTGGCCATAACAGGTGTTTAGGTTAACCCATTGGGAGTATGAAATGGCCTGTCTCCAAAAAAATAATTGATGCTATGACCCCAGCAGGGGGGGTCAAGTTGTGACACCTCAAGATGGCCGCCAGGCTACACATGTGGGGAGCGTAGGGAGTCTTCAGGGTGTGTATTTCTTCATAGCATACTTAAAATGAAAAATAAAAATGATGTATACCTGCCTAACCATTGTCTCTACATAGGTACTTGATACTGTTAGGTAAATAATGTTCAGTACGAATTTAGATACACTGCTGATGTAGCAAATGGAAGCCACCCCTACCAAACAATGGACCACTATGGGCAAATTACATTTAGTGCATGAGGTACCGTTAGTTTGAATAGATACAAACAAACAGAACATGGCCACAGAAACACATGTCCGTATTCATAATGTGCCATTGTTTTCCACACTCAGTAAATATTATAATGACATGCATGACATTTGGCTCAGGAAGAGGGCTATTACATCATGGTTTATCTCTATAGATAAGATCTGCTTTCTAAGATATATTCACGCAAGACATACTAGTGAAAATATAAAAATCTCTCTCTGAATTGACCTACTGTTACAAATAATGAATTACAGGTATTTACAAACAATCTATCATAATTGTTTAAAAGCACCAAACCTACATCAAGGAAAGCAGTTAATTTGGAACATACCAATGGTCTTTTCTGTAATAGTAGACTATCTCGATTTGTTTCCTGGATTTGTTTTGTGAAAATGTCAACTCAATAAAACAGAAACTTGTGCGTATAGTGAATCAATAATCAATTAATCAATCAGCCAATCAATCAATCAAACAATCAATCAATGAAATAATCAATCAATCAACCCACCATTCCGTTACGCATGAACGTTATCAATGGTGATTACCCGTACTGAATGTGTAAATGGAAAATGTGTGTATAGTGAACCAACCAACCAATCAACCAATAAATCAACCAATCTATCATTCATTTAATGAATGAATGAATGAATCAATCAATTAATCAATCAATCAATCAATCAATCAATCAACCAACCAACCAATCAACCAATAAATCAACCACTCTATCAGTCATTTAATGAATGAATGAATGAATCAATCAATCAATCAATCAATCAACCAAACAACCAACCAATCAATCGTTCCATTATCCATACAGTAGCGATTATTCATACTGAATGGAGAAAAGTACATGTAGCATAAAGTAATATTGTACCATGGTGTTATCTGCTACAAAGGCAACACCTTTTGGAACACCAAATATATAATAAACACTGAATACTCGTATTTTTTGTGACACAAGACCACCTCAATCATCTAGCCACTTTTTGGTGTCAGACGAGTGTATGTGCTTAGAAGGTAATATTGTATTGTGTGAAGGACTTGGCATCAGTAACCACCAGTAAATATAAATTACATGGTGTATTATCTACTTTACATAGTTACATTGGAAATACTTTTGACTCATTCACCAACTGTCTATAATTTTTGTACATGCTTTTGTACAGATATGACATCCTTTCGTGAAGACAAACTGACACATTTCATGACAAATGGCTACATGTGACCATCTGTGGCCATCAATACATTATTGTAATCCAACTGAACTGATGGATATTTTCTGAAGATAATATCAATGATAATGGATCTGTGATGAAAAGTACTTTCCCATTAATCCAAGTTATTTCACTTCTCCAGACTATTTTATGCTTGTTTACTATTTCATAATTTAAAGTTGTTTTAGTAGTCCATTGGACTTAAAAGCTGTTAGGTTTTTTGCAATTGACATCCACATAACATAAAACAGTGTACTATGTCAAATTTTATGTCTCCAAATGTTGAATATGTAACTTTTATTCAGAAGCAACTAAAGATACATTCCCCAATTATAGTATAGATGGTAAATAGATATTGTGTTAGCAAGTATTGCATACAGATCTGCTTTGTTAAGTTAAAATGTAATTATTTACAGAATATATTTACAAGGTTAGTTATCTTATGCCTTCGGGCCTCATTTAATTAAATACATGTATTATTAATATATACTTGCATTAAGTATGTCAGGCAAGGATACTGTTTCACACATGTAAGTTGTGTCATTCAAGTGTTTAAATTACAGGACGTTAAAGAGCTAGGTTCTATGTATGTAAACGTATTTATTTCCAAGAATGGAACTGGATTACCCAGTAGCTATTACAAATAACTAGTCGAGGGGTTCTCCAGACATACAGAACACACAATAAATATACAAGACACACAGGACGGTACAAATCAGTTTGCAAGTTGGAATACAATCAGGTATAACAGAAGGTACCAATTATCAGTTAATGAACCGTCTGGTCTGGGTAATGTACAATTGAACAGCTGAAAAAATTTCAATATTTAACACATCCGAAAGGCTGGTACTACCAGACAGCATAATTTCTAGAAGTCTATCGCCGACATGATTTACTAATAAGTTAGGATGTACACCAGGAGCAAGCACATTTGCAACAGACCTTAGGAGTGTAAGTCTAGGTTGTTCAAAAAGTGGGCAAAACAGGAAAAAATGACGCGTGTCTTCATTTAGGTAGTTGCATGAACAGGCAGAAGAGGGCAGGATATTAACTTCATATAAGTGGGAATTAAGTATAGACCTCCCTAGGCGAAGCTGGGTGTGAGTTATATTTGCAAAGCGATCACCAAACACGAAGTAATTTGGAATTTCATGGCGAAAGAACAGAACTTTGGCAAGTTTTACTTTGAAGATTGAAAGTGTTTGGGAAAGCTTGACATCATCAGGTAAGTCGTTCTGTATGATATTATATATAAATATACATATATATAGAAATATATATATATATATATATATATATATATATATATATATATATATATATATATATATATATATATATATATATATATATGCAGGATATATGGGAGATGGTGGCAATGGCCATGCATTAATTGAATTGGTTAATGTTGAGGGCTGACATGAGGATAACACTATTTGCATCTGTATTTGATTAGTGTGTTTTATGCCTATTTGTTGCAGTACAAGTAGACATTGCTTAGCATAATCATGATGATAATTTATTTTCTAATCTTATACATTTTGTTGCCGTTTAGTATCATTGCCATACATCAAGATATATCATGCAGATTATTGGTAGTGTACAATGTTCAAACATATGTTTCATATAGAACTGCATTACAAGTTCTATATATTATATAAGATGTTTATGCTGATTATATATATATATATATATATATGCATGCTTTAATCCAACATGATTATCAAGCAAGCCTTGACATGAGTCTGCAGCAACACACCCTTCGTCTTTAACCACACCAAATGGTTATTTGCATTTTCTAAGTGACTATATAAATGATATTAATTGAACTTAATTTACATTACATCATAGATATAATTACCTTTTGTTGATTGGTAGCAACAAGATACTGTTCTGCATACGATTATGGGCAGCAATTTTGTGATTTGTTATTCTGGCATATATTTTATGCATTTCAATATAAGGGGAATAAGTCCTTTAATGATATTTATAATATTACGTAATTTTAAACAATTAAAATTTGTATTCAAACGATTTTTTTTCTGAAATGACATTGCGTCGTTAAATTTCACTGTGTTTTTTATATATTTTGTTGGGAAATAAAGTAAATACATCTGTTGCAGAAATGTTGTATCAGTTCTTTGATTGCAAGTCATTCTTCCTGGACAAAAACTGGGCCCATCACGTGTGTTACTTTGAAGGTCTGTAGTGCAGGCAAATACACGAAGATATCAGGGAGACAGGCATTTTCAAACCCCCCAGTATATGTGCTATGGTTGTGACATAGTCGTTAAGCTCTACACTTTCGGCCTCCCCAACATGAATTTTAGGGCCTTTTCTTGAAATCCTTACCAGGCTAAAATGTTAATAAAAAAAATAGCCATTGGACAACTACATTATTTGGCAGGTTGCTCTGGACACTAAAAGCTCCAGCCCAAGAATGGTCCACGACTCATCTCTTTCATGTCAGTTCCACACACTTTTAAAAAACACGTAGCCTACTTTGAGATAGAAATTCAAGTCACGTTGTATCCCTGCTCGATTCTGGTTTTGAAATAACCTTCAAAATAAGCATTCTTATTTCATCTCGATAAATAGATCTTTGTGTGAACTGCCGCGTTTAGACTCGGTAGTCACGATCAGTCAAAGACTTGCTTACAAGTCCGCTGATCTTTGTGAAATATTTCTTTAAAGAAGGCTTCTTTGATCTTCGATCATCATTCCATAGCATCGCGCTTGGCATTTTGGGGCACAAATTGCAGAAATACGGAATAAGAAAAAATGAGCAAAAGTTTCAGTTTGACCACTTGCAAATTTTCAAATGCGGTGGTAAAAGTGGAGCATGACGCTAGCAGATGGAACTGCGGGTTATGCGCCCCCTTCCCGCCCCCCCCCCCCGTATTCATCTGTTGCAAGTGGAGACACCTGGGCATAAAAAACCTGCTTCATTCAATGGTTGTAAAAGTCACGTGCCACTGGAAGCATGTGCTGCTACCATACGGAATTTCGTATCTGACATATTCTGTATCCTACGTCATCTGGTGTGGGAGCTGGTGTCCCTCAAGGGTGTTTCATAGGCTCAATGCTCTTTTTGTTCTTTGTAAATAACATTACGCAACACATGATACATGGTCAATGCGATGCATTCCCAGACTTGCCTCAACTTTCGTGTGTCATAATTGGTTGATTTTACAGGTATTGACTTGGTAAACGCAATCTGATGGCAAACCTTCCATACTGGCTTGGCGGATCAAGTAAATTTGATAATCTGAAGGAGCCGCATACAACACAAGCAGTGTATAGCAATCGGATGTTGTAATACCGAAAGAGAGTGAAGACTTTTGGTTTATTTCTGTAACATTGTAGGCTGACACTTTAGAACAGTTTGCCCAGCTTTGCCACCTTCTGTACATAGAAAATCTGCCATTCAGTGGCAGTTGTAGGCATAGTTTGTGGCATGGGTAATTTTATCATCATCACCATCATCATCATCATCATCATCATCATCATCATCATCATCATCATTTTGGTATTTGTGCGAAACCCCTAAAATCTTTCAACGAGTGGCACAAATGTTGTCCCAAACTGCCATCTAATGCTAGACTTTGTTTCTCACAGATATATATTTGACAAGAATTGAAAAAAAAAGTCTAAACGGACTCAGGGGTCCTATCGTGTTGTACGTCATTTTGTTTGCTAGTGAGTGTTTGGCCAACAAGAAACCATTGCAACAAATGTTAGATACGGAAAGTTATGCACAACCAATTGCGGATAGAAACGGAAAAAATGGCCTGAGACAAGCACTAAGTATGTGATAAATGGATTGGACAAGTAAGACCTGTTTACATATATACATACAGCAGCATTAAAATGGCCTTGCGTTTGGTTATGCCAACTGTGTTTACTGCATATGAATGTCTTTTTATTCTTCAGTTGACGTACAGTTTAACCCATACATAGTGTTTTTTAACCAAGACCCTTGATTGTTTAACTTTTATCGCACTTGTAACACATGGTACTGATCCTGTTTATATGTTTTATTTATGTGTATAACATGGTTTCATGGGATTCCAAGCGAAAAAAAGTTCGGTTTTTATTTTTTGCTGTTTGTTTGTGTGTGTGTGTGTGTGTGTGTTTTTCGATTTGGACAGCCAAATTAAAAATAGTCAATATTATTTTTCTTCGGCGTCCCTCTCATACGCAAAAAGGTGTGACGTCTCGGGGAGGCACACATAAAAAAGGCATAATAAACGTTGGCGTGACAGATATTGATTATCTTTCATAAAAAATAGACAAAATTTCTGCACTGGGAAGGACAAGTGACTTCCTCTGTAAGACAATAAGATTAATGTTCTACATGTGCCTTGCGATTCATTATTTTGATTTCCCTGATATTTTGTGGCGTTCCTGTTCCTACCAGCTCAAACATGCTTCATTTTTTTTCAGAATCCTAATCTCGACATCATTAAAATCCCGAGAGTCCTGTCGTATAATTTTATTGACGTATCATTGGCCTGTACACCCTGAAACAATCAAGAAGTTGATATTCTCAGAACTTTATGTACAAAGCTGTACCTGGTCGGCATTGTAACCGCATCTGCTGATAGATGTCTTGGTAAGTAATACCCAATGCCCAACTCCGAACATTGTTACAAATAACACTTCACATTAACCACGTGTCAGACTTGAAGAGACCGGACTTCGATTTAAACATATTTTACTTCATGCAATTCGAAAAAAAGTCAAAGCCTTTATCAATTCCGCCTGCATAAAAATGAAAAGTATAAATATAATGGATGATGGTACAAAACACATAGGACTCAGGGCAGAACATTAGCACCCACATTACAATATGCAGATTGTCGGTGCCACCTGAGATAGTGGACCGAGAAATAAGTACTGCATGCATTGACAGAGATGAGAATATGATAAAATGTAACATCATTGCAGATTGTCGGTGCCACCTGAGATAGTGGACCGAGAAATAAGTACTGCATGCATTGACAGAGATGAGAATATGATAAAATGTAACATCATCATGATAATCATAATGATGATGATGATGATGATGATGATGATGATGATGATGATGATGATGATGATGATGATGATGATGATGATGATGATGATGATGATGATGATGATAAACATTGAGGGTAAAGTTACATGTGGCACTTGGAGTACCGAGTATGGTACTTTGACTGCAACTGCCTGCCTTCAAGAATTTGAAAAGCCACAACTCTACCTTTATTTAACACCTATAGTATCTCCATTAAAATTCAGCCAAATATCAGTTCACTTCCATGACTTCTAGCTGGAGGGGACACCCATCCCCTTCCAACTATCATCACCCACTATTGTCAGAGAAACCACAAGGCATTATCTCCTTGAATGCAACCGTTATTCTCGTGCTCAAGCAACACTTGTAAGTCCGTTACCTAACCACATCAACCTAAACATCAATAATCTACTATATGTCAACCCCAGCCAACCAGAGAGTGTAAACATTCACTTATTTAGAACAGTCCATGATTCTCCTATTCAGACTAAGCGTTTCTAACTTGTCAGTGTGTTTGTGAAAAGTTTCATCTCACCTGTTGCATAAATGTATTCTTCTGTGAAACCATTGCATTAATACGATATGTTAGCATTATTGTATATGACAATGTATATAGTGTATATATTACCCACCATCTTATTGATGAAATTGTGAAATTCATTTGATGTACACGGAGAGGAGTTCATATAAGTGCGCTGCACTTTTTCTCCAATCCTTTTTCACTTGGTGAAATAAAATATGTTTAAACCAAATCACCACGCACATTATTCTCATGTTTAATGTATCCGACAAGAACTTTTCAAAACGGTATTGTTGTTCGCATGTTTTATAGATAACCTATTTTCATTATGGCACTGATTTAAATACCTTGGTAAATTTTGTTTGCATGCTTTTTCTTCCGTTTGTGTCATTTCGTCATCCTTGTTTACAATGAGGCAGTAACCGTGACTGACAGAGTGGAGTGCATATGTACTTACAGAGAATGCTTCCACGAGCAAACACACTGACATTCAATAGTGTACCTCCTTGTTTAACATATGTCAAACATTGGTATTTCGTGACATTCATACATTCCTAAAACCCCCGGTCCCATCTCGCAAAAAATGATCATCCCCAAACCGAAATACCTGCTTGTTCGGACTTTTCGGGATCTTTACCTAATTCTTCATTTCCCTGCAGGCTCCTCCGATATCTCCAGTTTTAACAACAATTTCCTGGTGCCAAATTATTTCACGAAAAAAAACGTTTTGTACGTGAAATGTGAAAGGATCATCATCATCATCATCATCATCATCATCATCATCATCATCATCATCATCATCATCATCATCATCATCATCATCATCATCATCATCATCATCATCGTCATACGGTTAAACATAACCCTGGGAACTGTAATTTTAAAGCATGTGTATCTGTCACAAATTTGGATTTCAACCTCGAAGGACAAGAAGCATACTTCGGGTCCAGTCTGTCGTCATTATTGTGCCCATATCAACCTGCATTACGGATGTGCATGTTTACTCTCATGGCCCTACAGGATTCACTCATGACGTCGTTTATTATGATATTGAATGACAGAGCGACCGATAATGTGACCATAGCCTATGATTCACCAGCATGATGTGAAGTCACAAATTTTACATTTTTATATAAAAACCTTACGTCAATGGAGTGGATGATTTAAGACCACCCAAAGTCCTTCTTAATTGATGTATGAATATTTCAAATGACTTCTGACACAAGAGAGTTATACAGTGACCCAAATGCTGCTCCAGGCTTGTCAGAAGTGATTGCACACTGTATTGTGATATATGACAGGCGTGCATTGGTAGTTTGCTTCATATAATTATCAGAATTCATAAAAAATGACTAAATACCCAATATAGATCAATGGCATACAGCCTGCCCAAACTGTCAGTAAGGCACTGTGGGTACATTTCTTTCTTTCTTTCTTTCTTTCTTTCTTTCTTTCTTTCTTTCTTTCTTTCTTTCTTTCTTTCTTTCTTTCTTTCTTTCTTTCTTTCTTTCTTTCTTTCTTTCTTTCTTTCTTTCTTTCTTTCTTTCTTTCTTTCTTTCTTTCTTTCTTTCTTTCTTTCTTTCTTTCTTTCTTTCTTTCTTTCTTTCTTCTTTCTTTCTTTCTTTCTTTTATTCTTTCTTTCTTTCTGTCTCTCTCTCTTTCTTTCTCTTTCTTTCTTTCTTTCTTCCTTCCTCTCTCTTTCTTTTCTTTCTTTCTTTCTTCTTTCTTTCTTTCTTTCTTTCTGTCTGTCTCTCTCTCTCCTTTCTTTCTTTTTCTTTCTTTCTTTCTTTCTTTTTTCTTCCTTCCTCTCTCTTTCTTTTCTTTTCTTTCTTTCTTTCTTTCTTTTTTCTTTCTTTCTTTCTTTCTTTCTGTCTTTCTTTCTTTCTTTCTCTCTCTCTCTTTCTTTCTTTCTTTCTTTCTTTCTTTCTTTCTTTCTTTCTTCACCAGCAATTTTGTCCGACAATTTTCTCGGACACTATTGCACTTAGAAAACTCCAACTTTGGTATGATCATAGATCCATGCACGAAGTGGTGCCTTTTTTGCAAAGATGGTTGAGTTCATTTAAAATTATGCAAATTAGGGGCATTTGAAATTTCAAATGCTGAATATCTTGAAAACTATCACAGGTAGAGGTACCATTACAACTTTCTATTGGTAGGGTTGTCTGTAGGTGTGTCCATTGGACCACAAAACAAAAGCTGTAGAATTTCGATTTATGCTGACAAGGGGCACTTCAAAGGTTAAAATGTTAAATATCTTGAAAACTGTGATACGTAGAGGTGCCATTCCAATTTCTATATATAAGTTTGTGCCGTAGGCGCATGCAATGAACCACAACCAAAAGCTGTAGAAGTGTAATTTATACTCATTGGGCCACTTGAAAAGTTTGAATGTTGCATGTTTTCAAAGGTATTGAAGCACCAATTCAATTTATACGTTCCTGAAGGCGCATCAAATAAACCACAAACAGTAGCAATAACAAATTTATGCAAATTTTGGAAGCACACAGACAGATTTGCCTAGCAGCAATTCTTCTTTTCTAGTTGTATGTTGTTCTTGCTTCAAATATGCAGTAACGAGCGGTTCAACAGTCTCATGTTATTTTAATTATGCATCCCCAAAAGGAGATGCATATTGTGTTAAGTAGATTTTAGGCTTTACAGATACAGGTATACATACACCCACACCCACACCCATATATATATATATATATATATATATATATATATATATATATATATATATATATATGAAAGCATGATCCCAAGGCAGGACTTACCACTACATTTGGGTTGGATATATCCATGAATGTAAACCATCATTAAATATATATGTATTTCTTTCCCGGGGTACTCTGAGAAGTAATTAAAAATTAATACAGATATTGAGCTATCCCTGGGTTCCTTGTGAAAAACACCAATTTATCAGCAATTTACATCAATCAATAACTTGTCACCAAATTGCGGCAACCGCCAACCGCTGGACGCACACCTAACGAGTAAAGCCTGCACAGAATCTCCGTCAATTATTGCGGCTAAGTTTTTGGTCGAGTCTCTTCGTGATCGCGACCAATCTTTGAACCGGCAACAACGTCACTAATCTTATTTATGTTCTATTGTATCGGAAAAAAACCTCAATGCCCTGGAGCGGACAATACTCCACAAAGACAGAAAAGATAAATGAGGTAAAAAATAAGCGGAAAAGGAGAGTGTTTGACTGAATGAAGAATTACAAACGTCTGCAGCAGGATGACAGCCACATTTGTAGCTTTAAACAGCTGTCATCTTGGAAACGCTATCAGCGTGAGAAACGCTGCGACAATCGACTGCAGACACGTCCATATTTACCATCAATGAAAGGTGGCTCAACTGCACGGGTCGAGAACCGCCCCAGATTCAATTCTTGATCAAGATCATAAACGCAATATTCGTGCATTGCAAGAAAATATATACAAGTACAAATTTGGCTTCGGTGTCGCTTGACATGATTCCATGCAGGTGAAACAAATACAATGTAAGCTGAGCAGGCCAAAAACCTTTTTGTCAATACATAGGCCAATTTCGCGGCATTTCTTTTTAAATAAAAAGGGACTGGGTACCCGCGTAGTTTTTCCAAATGCTATAATGCTCTGCTTGGAGCTGAAAAAAAACTTAAGAAATGCATTATTCTGTGTATCATTTATTTTGTCCTGTCAGAAAAAAAGTTTGTTCAGCAGTTTTCAATGTTTTAATGGCCTTTCGGGCGCTCGCGCAAACTCACGGACGTAATCTGCACATTGATATAGGGTTAACTGTTGGTTTAGAAATTGCGAAGAGCATTCTGATCATTTGGGCGCATAAGGCTACAGACCACAGTTATAAATCCTTCTATTTTTCATATTAGCATTATTCAGTGTAAAAAAAGTCAGGATTTTGGTATTTTTAAATTCCGTGAACGGCATTTAACAGATAAAATTGTAAGAAAAACACGGATGGGTTTTTGTCATATAATTCACAGCTCGTTAATTTGTGATAATTGAAATACGAAACAACACCTGGATGTCACCTTTATACAAGTGTATAAATTGTGCTCTTGCCAGGGTCACATCATTGTCCTTCCTCACCATAAAGTTCCCACCTGGCCTTGAAGACAGTGCATCTATATGACCACCAATGAAGCACCTCTGTGGTGCAGCAAACCTGACTCAGCTAACTTTATTTAAACAGAAGCTACGGCATGTTGAGAACACAATATTTTCACAATTACGGTCCATCTCCGTTGAGATGCGCAACCAGCCAATCACAACTGTGGTCTATAACCATAAGTTTATGGCATTGGTAAACGTGTTGTGCAGTGGTTATTTCACTACCTGGCAGGTCATGCTCATGCCACTATGTAACTCTTTCCGTGCCACATTTTGGACTGAGTCAACAGCTTTCCCCGGCACGCTTGGGGCGCATGGCTGTTAACCTGGACTATTGTATTCTATGTAGCTACAGGCATGCCGCTATTTCAATTAAAGATCTTTTTACAAGGAACATGAATCTAGCACCTTGACCATGATCCAGAGCACTTCGTGTTGAGTAGCTCGACTTGGGTCATGGTTGGCATTGAAAGAGTTAACAAGAGACCACACAAAGCACAAGCATTAGACTACTTCCATTGAAGCCCTATTTACAAGAAATTTGAATATGAAATTGAAGCATTTGAATTTGTACTTTCAATCGTTAATCCTGCCAAACGAAGTAGATGTATGTGGAGACTAACCGATGCCTGCAAGTGCTACCCCAGTTGCGACAAATGACCTGGAGCAAAAGTTATCTTAATTTCCCATCTTCTACCTCAGTGATATCCTAAAGATGTACAGCGTCAAGTGTATGCCAATCATCCAGCGTGGACAGCAGAAGGCTCCCTCTATGTCCTATTTTATTCACACTTTAAAAAGCAGAAAGTATCAATAGCGATCGACGACAGAAAGCAACAGTAGCCGTTCCTGCCCCAAATTCGCCTCTGGAGGGAAATGGTTGCCTGCTCAGTTAGCTCATCAGTCATCAGACGGGTGCACTGGCCGACTTTTCCCCAAAATTATAAATAAGGTAGCACTATAATAGGATGACACCCTGTACTTACTAATGAACCAGAAGCACGCCAACTTATTATTATTATTATCATCATCATCATCATCATCATTATTATTATTATTATTATTATTATTATTATTATTATTATTATTATTATAAGTAGTAGTAATAAGAGTAGTAGTAGTAGTAATAGTGTAAACACTAATATGCAAATGATGCATGTCGTTTTGTCATATTATGCAAGTGCCTCCGACTCTACCCAGGTTACATATTAAACTGACTTCAAAGGAGGTAATGTGTAAAAGGGGAAAGAGCATCCGTTTTAAACAAATTTCAACAAATGTCCACGTTACCCACGGCCTAACAAAAATATATATGTGGTTCTGGTAACCCGACAGACCCCAATGAAAAGACCCGACCGTAAACAAATTTTATGCCCCCCCCCCAAAAAAAAATAGTTTCAAGTCGCCCTTCTCTAATAGAGATCTTACAAAATCTCGACAAGTCAGTCGATCGACCAATGTAGGTAGAACTTTTATGCAAATGAAGGGAGAATTTGTTAATTCTACTGTCAGTATATATAAACATGTGCCATGAAAATACATCGATATCAAATGTGTCAGGTTATGGATGTATTTGCGTATAAAAGGTATGTAGGACACTATCTATTTGTTTCATATGAAGTGATAATTCCCGTACGATTTCATGACAAGAAAACATGCCGTATGGCGAGTGATGCAGAACATGACGGGTCGCACAAGCGCAACGACGTCCTTGCATAGACGACTTTCAATCGGGTGTGAAAGACAGAAATTAAGCTGGCCTAAATCCCGGACCTATGAAAATGGAATGTCCATGAAGATAATAAGGTCTTCCTGAAACATAACCACAGACACAGGCCGGCAATCTTGACAGATTTTGAACAACTAACCACGTGCACCGTAGTCATAAAAGTCTTCATGGATCATGTGCAGCGTCAACAGCGTCGACTGCCGAGGTCCCGTAGCCTGATTGACTGCAGGGAGATAACGACCAGCCATGGCCAGTCGACGACCGAAGTCAGTCAGGTTACCCGACCTCGAAAGTCGCCGCTGTACATGATCCGTGAAGTCTTTTATGACAACAGTGTACGTGGTCAGTTATTCAAGGCAGGGACTTACATATACTGTCAGAAAATAAAAAGTAAACAGGAATACCATGTTAAGCAAATGCCAGTGTTTACTTGTTATTTTCTGACAGTACAGTATGTAAATCCCTGTCTAAAGGTAGATAGCAGTAGAAAAAAGTCATATCAAATGTGTGATCCGATATGATTAGATGTTCTATGAAAATAAGTAAACATAACTGCATGACTAGGATTTTTGTATTACCGGTGCAGGTACTCAGTTCGTTTGTCACGAAAACAAAATCGTAATGTATACATGTCAAAAAAAGATACCATTTCCCTATATTGTCTAATGAAATCAACGAACTTAAACACAAATATAAAAGGTACTCGGGATGACACATATATCGGTGGGATAATGCGACATTTCACATTTTTTCAACACTGACGACAGTACGTCGTCGAATGTTTATGCAAAACTGTATTCAGCAAATATATATATATATATATATATATATATATATATATATATATATATATATATATGCTGAATATAATATATATATATATATATATATATAGCCTTTAAATAAATAATGTCTAACTATACCATTAAAAGATAAACTATTGTGAAACGTGTCGAGCCTCCGTTGCGCAAGTCCAGCGCACAAGTCGACAATCCTTGCAACATCCGCCCTGCAATGTCTATGAACATGTAGTCCCTATCACTATGCTCGTCCTCTCACCCGCCGACCCATTCATGGCCTTTCATTCATTCATTCATTCATTCATTCATTCATTCATTCATTCATTTATTCATTCATGCATTCATTCATTCATTTAATCTATCTATCTATCTATCTATCTATCTATCTATCTATCTATCTATCTATCTGTCTATCTATCTATCTATCTATCTATCTATCTATCTATCTATCTATCTGTCTATCTATCTATCTATCTATCTATCCATCTATCTATCTATCTATCTATCTATCTATCTATCTATCTATCTTTCTATCTGTCTATCTATCTATCCATCCGTACATGCATTCATTCATCAATCCATCCATCCATATAGAGTATCCAACTTTTCGTCCGGCCGGCCATCCAGATATTAATTCGTGTATCTATTTATCCATCCATCCTGGATGTATCTGTGTATAGTTTCAGAACCTTGCTGTCCCAGGTCTTGGAAAGGGCACAAAGACACCAACCCTCGCCTATTATCCCACAAAGCCCAAATGCACTGGCGATAGTGGGTCAGCATTATGTCATTTCATTCTCTCGGAATAATCATGGCTCCCTCAAATGTGGCACTGCAGTCGACGGTCGACTGACTTGTCGAGATTTTGTAAGAGGTCTATTAAAAATTGTTCAACCATGGACGTAAGATTTTATCGAGAAAGTGGCCGTCGTGTGTCGTTATTTGGCTGTAAACTTAACTCAAACAAAGCATTTTACTTCAGCTTGTCTGGAGTGTTGACTTGGGCCGGGGAAGCAGCATAGCTGCATAGCCATGGTCGTTCGGTCAAACAGCATTAACCCTGGTTGTTCGGGGATCGTTATCATAATATTTCGCTAGGTTCCAGGTATCTGTTCTCCGAGTTACCAGGGTAAACGGTCGTTATAGCACTTTTAAAATATGACTTACTGTCTGAACTTAATTTTCCCGCTCGTTTGTATCTGAGGCAGTGACATAAAAATACATTAGATTTGGTTATCAATGTGAATCGAGGTTACAGCATATATCATATTATTATTGATGCTCTGAAATGTTTGCAAAACATATACTTTTGGTTTCATATATTATAAACCCCCCAGGATCGTCCCAATACTATCCTCATTTCCAAACCATTGGGTGCTTGATCCACAATTTTCAAAACGGCAGCCAAGTCAGTGGGTTAATCCCGATTTGATATTTTGAAGAGGTAGTATCCAAAATATATGTGTGATTAGTGTTAATTAAAGGTTAATTTGTGGAATGAATGTAATGTAAAATATATAATGGGACTTTTCCAGTGTGGGCATTGCATAAAAATGTAAATACACTGCATAAAACTAGGAAAGATGATTTGCTGCATAGCAAATCAGTGTGTGTGTCTTCAAAGCATATTGGTATGATAATGTACAACTATTCCATAACACAGGAATAGAAGTTTGAATGGCATATCTATCTATTATAGCTTTGAAGTTATTCAAGATTTAAAATTTCTAATGGTGCTATTTAGCATAATTCAATTTGCTACAACTTTTATTTTAAATTCATTAGGTGCGCAATGGTCAACAACCCCCTAGTAGAAGTTGGAATGACATCTCTATCTATTATAGTGTTGAAGATATTCAAGATTGAAAATTTCGAATACTGCTGACCAGCATAATTTAAATTGCAACAACTTTTATTTTAGATTCATTAGATGCGCAATGGTCAACAACCCCCTCGTAGAAGTTGAAATGACATCTCTATCTATAATAGTTTTGAAGATATTCAAGTTTAAAAATTTCAAATGCTGCTAATTAGCATAATTTTAATTGCTACAACATTTGTTTTAAATTAATTAGATGTGCAATGGTCAATAACCCCCTAGTAGAAGTTAGAATGACATCTCTATCTATTATACTTTTGAAGATATCCAAGATTTAAAATTTCAAATGCCCCTAATTTGCATAATTTTAAACATCTCCATTCCTTTGTATGAAACGGTCAAACTCCTTCTATATAGGTACAATCATGCCAAGTTTGGAGTTTTTATGTATAATAGTGTTCGAGAAAAGTGTCGGACAAATTTGCTGGTAAAGAAGAAAGAAAGAAAGAAAGAAAGAAAGAAAGAAAGAAAGAAAGAAAGAAAGAAAGAAAGAAAGAAAGAAAGAAAGAAAGAAAGAAAGAAAGAAAGAAAGAGAGAAACTAGGAAAGATGATTTACTGCATAGCAAATCAGTGTGTGTGTCTTCAAAGCATATTGGTATGGCAATGTACAACTATTCCATAACCCAAGAGTAGAAGGTGGAATGGCATCTCTATCTATTATACTTTGAAGTAAGCATAATTTAAATTGCTACAACTTTTATTTTTAATTCATTAGGTGAGCAATGGTCAACAACCCCCTAGTAGAAGTTGGAGTGACATCTCTATCTATTATAGTGTTGAAGATATTCAAGATTGAAAATTTCAAATCCTGCTAATTAGCATAATTTAAATTGCAACAACTTTTGTTTTAGATTCCTAACATGGACAATGGTCAACAACCCTTATTAGAAATTGAGATCACTTTTCTATCTATGATAGTGTTGAAGATATTCAAGTTTAAAAATTTCAAATGCTGCTAATTAGCATAATTCAAGATGCTACAACTTTTGCTTTAGATTCATTAGCTGCGTAATGATTAACCCCCAAGCAAAAATATCTGTGTGCCTTCAAAATTGTGAGATATTAAATGCTTCAACTTTTATCCTTTGGTACTTCACATTCCCTTAAGCTTATGGCTGCATGCAAATTTCAAAGTCCAAATGACCTTGACCTTTGACCACTACAGGTCACATGTAGATTGCACAGTGTTACAATACCCACAATTTAAGCCAAACATGAACCAAATCGGAGTAAAATTGACCAAGTTATGGCAAGAGGAAACTTTCAAAGGGTCAAATGACCTTGACCTTTGCCTTTTCGAGGTTACATGTTCTTATAAAAATGTCCAGTGTCGCAATACCTACAATTTGAGTCCAACATGCTCAGAATTGGATGGAGACTGGCCAAGATATGACTGGATGAAACTTTCAAAGGTCCACGTGACCTTGACATTTGAACTTAAGAGGTCACATGTAAATTTAAAAAATGTGCAGGGTTACAATAGCTACAATTTGAGCCCAACATGATCAAAGTTGGATAAAAATTGACCAAGTTACGGCATGAAGAAAGCCACCATCGAAAGTGGCCTTTGACCTTGAAATGACCTTTGACCTTGAGATGACCTCTACCTGAAGTGAACTTTGACATCAAAAATGACATTCTGGCTTAAAATTGACCTTTGACCTGGACATGACCTTGACATTTGAGATGACCTTGACCTTGCTATGATCGAACTCCTATACACTCGGAACCACATCTACTATAGTATATGAGATATTGAAGATTTAAAACTTTAATTAGCCCTCATTTGCATAATTTTGAAAAGCATGACCTCTCATTATAAAAAGGCCAGACTTTATCCATAGAAGTATAATTGTCCCAAGTTTGGAGTTCTACATATAATACTTTTCAAATGAAATGTCGGACAAATTTGCCTGTAAAGAAAGAAAGAAAGAAAGAAAGAAAGAAAGAAAGAAAGAAAGACAGAAAGAAAGAAAGAAAGAAAGAAAGACAGAAAGAAAGAATTCCTAGAAAAACAGAAATGTGTGTGTTGACACACACACTGTAATAAAGAATTTCAGGAAAAACAAAAAAGTGTGTGTTGACACACACACTTTAATAATCAGTTGTTGGCGGCGGTGGGCCCCAGAATAGGAATATTGTATCCGACACTGAAGTCGCCCCCAGGCTCTGAATTAAGTAGCAGACTAGGCACACGAGCAAGAGCCCCCCACTGCGGCAATGTTGTAGCTTAGTGGAGAAGGTTGCCACGAGAGTGGATACAAGTCAGAAAGTACCTGTTTTTATACAATTGGTCTTATGAACATGTGCAATGTACATGTCCTTATGCTTTCTCGGATTTTGTTACAAAAATCCTCTGGTTTTAGTGGGGGCGGACACGTAACTGCAAATTATGGATAATTTATATTTAAGTTTACAACCTGACATATATAAATTGGTAAGGGGTAATACCGCGTCAGGAGTGAGCAATATATCGGCCTGAGCTGAAGGTGGGTTCACACCCAGCACTGTCCTTTTTTCCACATATATAGCTTATTATCATTTGACATTATGTCGGTCAATATCTTTGTAAACATCCGGGACGGACCGTGGAATTTGCCCCGCCTTTATCTGGGCTGCCTTTGTAAAGGGATAGACTTCGCACTAAATTTGTCATTATTAATTATTATACGGGTAATGTTGAAACTGAGAATCCTTGGGGTAATTTAGCTTAAGACGTTCACGGACGAGTGTCTGTAAAATGGGTGCCAAATTTACCTGAGTGTCTGTAACGGTCATTGTCGTCTGCCGACAAGCGTAAATGGAAAAGAAAGTGTCCAACAAAATGGGACTGTTAGAAAAGTCAGAAGTCACAAAGTACGCACAAGTACCGAGACATCGAACTTTGTTAATGGATGACGGTGAATGACGAACATCATTAAAGCTGTGTTTTTTCACCACTTATTTTCACTAGTAACACAAACCCCGTAAACACTCAGGATGTATTCGCACAAACCGAAAATGGAATGCACTAAAATTGGCAATCGCTGATTAATGTCATGCAGAAATCCAGATGTTATTGATGATAATTGTAAGCAGCTGTGCCCGCCACCAGTCTGTGCCGCTACTTTTTTCTTATTTTTCATTCATTAATTTTGGCGGGCACTCACGATGGTGGCTTCAACTTACACCCCCGCGGATAAAGAAAATCACTTTTTTTTTAAACTCCCGCGGTGCGTGCATATATTTGGGTGCTAGCAGGTTGTTGGCTAATCTGACAGCGGTGCAATTTGCAGCAAATCAACTATTTTTTCCCTTTTCAACACAATTTCTCTCATTGGGAACCGTCACCTTGTGCTATGGCTCTTAACACAATGACTTCAAAACAGACCTTGTGGGTGTGATGCCCTGCTCTCTTCTGCGTATATGTGTGCACAAGGACGCATGTTTGTATCGATAAACCATAGTGACGTAATGAGAAAATTTCCAGAGGGTATCGGCATCCAATTCTAAGCTCATACTGTTATTAACACACATGATGGGTATTCAATTCTATCATGGGCAGTGGGCAGCAGCCAATCAGATGACTGCATTTTAATGTGTGACCAGTATCATCACTAAGCACGGCTCCATCAAGCAATTTGTAATGAACTTTTTTTGTTATTTTTTTATTTTTTTTTGTTTTGTTTTGTTTTATGAGGGTGAACAACATTAATCTATCCAAACGAAACTATAGTTTGTGTTTCCATGCTTTAAATTTGAAACAAACAGTTTGAGATGTTCAATTTTTTATCGAGGTGGGCCTGAACACTTTGTTTACATACATGCAGCGCCATCTGTTGACAATAGAAAACTTCCCTTTGAACCAGTTCACCTACCGTTTCCACTATTTGGCATACCTAATCGTTTTCAAAATGTGATGTTAAAGTTAAACACAGTGTTTACTCATAGTAGTTCAGCAATGTTTTTGTGATGCTCTAAGGTTGGTAGAATCAATGAAACTGTTTGCTTGCATTAACTTACAAGCACTTGAATTCATAGCCGTAATTTGGCACTTGGCGTAGTGATTGCAATGTAGAGTCACTTTACTCGGAGATCCTACTGGATGGGGAGTATTAAATTCTATATTACATGCCAGTCACATTATGCGTGTTCTGGGCGCAGTGTGTGCTCTCGCACTGACAAAACTGAGCCTGCTTGCTCATAGATGGGATATTTTTGTTCTCCACCAGAGGAGGATGTCGCAGCCCCTTTATGAATTATAGAATACCACTGCTAATGGCTTAGGAGGTGGAGGAGGAGGGGGAGGAGGAAGACGAAGAGAGGTAGGAAATCTACCTCTTCACGAAGGTGGTGCCGATGGAGCGGGGTCAGTTACATAGTGCGTCCTGGATATTTGTCCCCACAAACCGGTCAACAATCCAAGCTTACAACTGTTATCTGTCTAAGGACAAGACACACGACAGTTTCAGATTTTCGAGACCTTTCTCGTTTCGTTTTTTTCAGTTGGTTACAAAAACATTTTCTGACCCATTTCTCGATGACAAAAAGAACGTGCAACACCTATTTTCTATGTGGAACAAAAGCAGGTCACGCTATAAAAAACGAAAACAAAACGGAAAAAACAAAAGAAATCAATATATCAATATGTAACAAACAAACCGAAAAACAAAACAAACAAGAAAAAAAAACAAAAAAAAAAACAAAAACAAAAAATAAATAAATAAAATCAAACAGACAAAACAAGAGGGCTGTGTGAACAGCCCATGCTCAGCTGACCTAGTGATTCATCACACTTGTGGATCTGTGGACTTGAGATAGGACAAAATAAGTAGACACTTATCAGAGGCACACCCCTACCAAGTTTGACATAGTGATCAATAGGAAAGGTGCATTTACTGATAAGAACCTGACTTGTACAAATCATTTAAAATCAAAATATCCACAGCAGTGCCACCTGATAAACAACTTTGTTTGCCCTTTTCACAAGGAACTAATCCTCCAAGTTTCAGCTTAATCTGAGTGACGGTTCTGGAGAAGAAGTTAAAAATAGCGAAAACACACAAAAATATTAAAAAATAAAGAAAAAATTGCAGCACCACTTGGTGAACAAATTAGGAACTAGGAGTCCATTGGAGTGTACCCGTGTGATATCAAAGCAATTGGGTGAGTGGTTTTGGAAAAGATGATTTTTTAAGATTTGTCCAAAAAAGAACAAAACATTCATAAAAAAATCCAAAAAATCAATGGAGCATGACCATTTGAACAAACTTGGTAGAGACCCACCAAAGGTACATTGCTACCAAGTTTGAAGTCAATCAAGATGGCGGTTTCAGAGGAGAGGCTTAAAATGTGAGCCAGCATTAGAATGCCCATCCACTTAGATAGTAATTAATAGTAGAGGTGCATTTACCGATAAGTACCTGAATTGAAAAAAAAATCAGGAATCCACAGCAGTGCATCTTGTGAACAACTTTGTTTGATATTTCCACAAGGAACATTTCCAACAAGTTTCAGCTTAATCTGAGTGATGGTTTTAGAGCAGAAGTCGAAAATAGCAAAAACACACAAAAAATAATTAAAAAAATATAAAATAATTGCAGCGCCTCCTGCTGCACAACTTATGAAACAGAATTATTACTGTGGGATATCAAAGCAATTGGATGATTGGTTTTGGAGTAGAAAATTTTTTAAGGTTTGCCCAAAAAAGAAAAAAAATAATAAAAAATCCAAAAATCACTGGAGCATGACCATTTGAATAAACTTGGTAGAGGCCTACCCAAGACACATCCCCATCAAGTTTGAAGTGAATCTGGCTGACGGTTTTTGAGAAGAAGTCGAAAATGTGAATTGTGGATAGACGACGGACAGACAACAGACGGACGGACGGACGACGGACCCTCACAAAAGCTCAGCTGACTGACAAGTCAGCTGAGCTAAAAAGGAAAAGAAAACGGGGGATGAGGGGAAAGGGTGTGCAGCGAGGGGAACACCACACAAATCTTTATGTGCCGCGGGACGAAGAAAGTCCCAATTTATCTGAAAGAGTTATGCGTGCTCATACCTTTCGAAGGTCAAAATATATGAAAACATATATATCACCACACCCTTTCGGGGTTTTTTTTCTTGTTTTTTTGTGGTGACACACTATGTCACTGAAGTAATATGTACTGACTGATCTGACCGATCAATTGCCTTCCAAAAATAAGCCGCAAAACGTGATTACCATTTTCCATGCCAAAATCAATATCGTTTTGAAAAGAAAGAAAGAAAGAGAGAGAGAGAGAGAGAGAGAGAGAGAGAGAGAGAGAGAGAGAGAGAGAGAGAGAGAGAGAGAGAGAGAGAGAGAGAGAGAGAGAGTAATTTTTTAAAGGAAGATACGTTGCACATATAGTGGCATTGAAAATGAATGGACAAACAAAAAATGCATGCGTTCGGCAAATGAATTAAGCGATAACACACACGTGACTGTCCTATGGTCAGCTGAGCTTGCATACACAAATTTAATTCGCATTTAATCGTTGGAAGTCCAGATCGCTCAGGTAACGCCTCCACACACACACACACACACAGAATGTGTGTGTGTGTGTGTGTGTGTGTGTGACCATTGTAATACATAATATCCTCACCATGTGCAGATCCAAAGTTCCAGCTCAGACGTATTAGGCAACAAGTATAAATTAAAATAGTCTATGACACAGGGAATGAGGTCAATGTCATCCTTGTAAATTTTCCACCTTGCTCTTATAGAGTATCACTACCGTGTAAAATATAAGATAGAGCCCAAACTGTTCTCCCATTGTAGAGTAAATTGTTCAATTCACTAAAGTGTCCCATGAAATTGGGAATTAGGTCAAAGTAAGTCGAGGAAAGCAACATCACAACCCGCGTGGATTATTATCATTTGCAATATCAAAGCTCCAGCTCAAATAACTTCATAAACGTCCCCTTAACACCATGTTCACCAAGTTCTCCCTGTGACCTTGGAAATTAGGTCAATGTCACCCATGCATGGTCAAAAAGTTTGCCAAAGTTGTTGACACGGCTGCTGACGCAGCACGAGCGACGATGCTGAACGGAAGACCACTATCGCTAAGGTGGTCTAAAGACCATGTTTCTTCAAAATTTCTACGCCATGCATCGTCACAGAAGTGCGGAAGTTAAAGTCTGCTCCCGTGCAAGGCGCATGGATTTATTACAATCGGTACTACCTTCGTGTAATTGAGGCACAGGTTTGGACATAGACATATCCTGATGCAATGCAAATATCACCTTATTATTTTACTAACGCAGTGGATCCACAAATTTATTTATGTCTACAAGTTTCTTCAACGTCTTGCCCTGTCGCTTCCCACTCACACCGATCTTTTCCAATTTAATTCCTTTATTATGGCTAAATTATATATGATAGAAACGCTAAGAAAAAAAGCCACCTTAAGAAGTCTGACGGTCACCGTGCACTTAATTGACACACTGCTACCAAAATGTCCTGCTCTGCGTTCAGTTTGATAAAGCACAAATTGTTGTCTCTGTATTTGGGGCGGGGGGGGGGGGGGGGGAATACAACGAAGTTAGCAACGCTTTTATCATTAAGTCGCAATAAGTCGGAAATAACATTTGTTTTTCATCTTCATATTCCAGACAAAATTATAATTTGCAAACTGGCTTATTACTTATTACTGGGATTCCTGAATTACTTAATAGCTCCCAAAGGGAGCTAAACCGTTACGTGCGTACAGGAAACAAATTAATTCATGCTCCCTTATCTTGCTAGTGGATGGCCTGAATTGCTTGCGGCACGGAAGTTGTTTTTTTTTTTTTTTTTTTTTGAAGCAAACAGAACCGGAAGTGCAGTCTACAACCCATGAAAACTGAATCATTCTCCGCGACAGATTAACCCAAATGAACGAACAAGTTCATTGTCGTGTACATAATTAATATTTTTCTCAAATTTTCGGATCATTAGTCCTTCTTCAGGGAATGACAGTTGATAAGCAAAGATAAACGCTCACCGGCCCCAGGCTATGGCCTTGGCTGGTTCCCTGACTCGCCGCTACGTTGTACAGATACTCGAGCACCGAGCGAAAATATCACTATAGCTGCGCTGCACGGAAAATATGAATCAGGCTGTAGGGAACTACACAAAACACAGTCATCGCAAAATATGAATCACGCTTGGAAAGACACCAAACACAGTAGGGCGACAAAGCGTCGAGTCAAAAGGAGCATGCCTGCGAGTCGTACTTTGCCTTCGGGAGCTTCCACAGCCTGGCTGTTACATATTATCTATACATGGTTTGGTTGTTAAAATTATGAGAATAGGAACAGCAAGTGGGGTGTATGCCTGCATAACAACAATGGCCTCTTCACAATGCGCAACAATTCCTGAAACTACTTTCACTTTTCCGCTGTTCCATAAACCAACATGATAACAGCCGTTTTCTCATTTACCGCAATTTTTCGAAGTTAAAGCACACTTTTATAGTCATTTTCAGAGTCCCACGACGCGTTATTTACGGGTAGACAGTCCAGAAACCCTTTTACCGGATCCTACTTGTCTGCGGATTTTGTGAACAGGTTTGAAGTTGTGAACCTCTCTCACCCCACGAATGATCCCGCAACTTCCGGTATCACAATCGATTGGTTAAATACAAATATAAGTGCTCACCATTTTGTCGACGTTGTAAAATATTCATAGCTCCCGAAAGGAGCTAAACCGTTACGTGCGTACAGGAAACAAATTAATTCATGCCCCCTTATCTTGCTAGTGGATAGCCTGAATTGCTTGCGGCACGGAAGTTGTTTTTTTTTTTAAGCAAACAGAACCGGCAGTGCAGTCTACAACCCATGAAAACTGAATCATTCTCCGCGACAGATTAACCCAAATGAAAGAACAAGTTCATTGTCGTGTACATAATTAATATTTTTCTCAAATTTTCGGATCATCAGTCCTTCTTCAGGGAATGACAGTTGATAAGCAAAGATAAATGTTCACCAGCCCCAGGCTATGGCCTTGGCTGGTGCCCTGCCTCGCCGCTACGTCGTACAGATACTCGAGCACCGAGCGAAGCGAGATGGGAGTCGTTTTCATAGATAACACAAGCACAACAAAATCCTTCGGGAGCTTCCACAGCCTGGCTGTTACATATTAAGACTTTCATGAAGGAGGAATGGTCGTGTTATAAAACCTCATTGAAGCAAATTTTGCGAAATTTCCATGGATAAACTAACCACCTGGCCCAAACGGTCCATGCGGGCGGCCATGTTTGTGTACGGTGTTTGTTTACTGCAGCGCAAAGGCCCATGGGAGCTTAACTTTTTTCTCTGATGACTTGCGGCCTGATAACACAAAGCCCACACGCCACCTGTTAACTCTTCTTGCTAACCATTAAATGCTTAAAGTGTACACGTTTGGTTTACATATTAGTAAGCAGAGAAATGAAAGCTTTGAATAAACTTATAAACTATTTTCTTCACTCTCGTGTTGATCTGATGACGCCATCTAGTGACAATTTTTACCGTTAAGCAGATCTCCAAAACTGAGTAGGAAAAAGTCATAATTTTCACTTTTTAGTGTGCAAAAGGCGAAAATATAAACATAAGCAATGAACTTCACTTAAATTACGTTTGTGTGCTCACATAGCCTTCAGGGGTCGAAAGGCGTTTGTACGTTAGTCTGTCAACCCCTGCAGGCTATACAAGCACATAATCGCAATGGAAATGAAGTTCATTTCCTAGATTTGTATCTGCCACCTATCGAGATCATAATTCCTGGAACCCCCCCACAACTGTGAAAAGTGAAATCAGGGGGACGTGGCGTAAGCCGAGTTTTCTATCTGTATTGATGTACTTGTCAACCACCCTTTCAACACAAACACATTGTACACAAAGAAAATTGGGATGAGAAGAGACTTGTGAAAGCCTATTGCCCTATATTATTGACCTTGACCTCATCAGTTGACTAAAATTGCACTCAATATGCTTCCTGCCACTTTTTTGTCACATTTGTATCGTTATTATGTGTGATCGTGATTTTGTATAACGTCTGGTTTGTTTTTTATCGCCACTGTTAAATTCCTGTTGCGTGTCGCAGCTAAAGCTTCATGGTTTTTTTATTCTGTTGACTTTTTTTATCATCCTTGTCCCATATTTTTTCTTTTGGTAAACAGCTGCATGTTTACTAAAGAAAGTTTTTTTTTCTGTTTTGGTTATTTGCTTCGTATGTGTACTCACCCTGTCACTATATGCGTTTTCATTGACACCGTTATAGTGGGAATTGATCAAACCTTTTGTGCAGCGACATGTAATTAAATAGAAGTGGTCCGGAGTTGCCAAATATATGCTAAAGGAAATATCACTCAAGAGCTGTTATCCCCGCAGTCTCTATCCTCAAAAAAAAAAAAGAAAAAAAAATTCAGTTTGACAAAATTATTCTTGCTATCAATAGAAATGGAAATATGAATTTCAAAAAGGAAAACGTTCTGCACCAGTTCAATATCAGCAAGACCAGACATTCGTCAGCCAAGTTCTACATTCGCCCTGTCCCGTCACTGCCTATTTCTGAAACGTAAATACAGAAATATTGGCGAATTTCCCCCTTTTTGGCTTTATTTTCATTTTATCCAAAACACGTTTAACACATACGTTCAAAAAAGGGTTAATCAACCAGAAAGAAAACAAGGGGACTTCAGCGGGTAGCTTTATCGTTTCGGATTGTGGAATACCCGGGTGTGTATATTTTCTATAATTTATACCTGAATGGAAAACCCAAAAGTTGGTGTAGGCATGTCCAATCGTCCGATTCCTTCATTTGATCTTGATGTTTGCCGTGCAAAATGCCCAGGCCACACTGCCCGGTCACAACTGCAGTCAAACTTATAGAGGGACGAAACCACCATTGTATTTGATGCATATTACCATATTAGATTTAACCTCTATTTCTGCAATGTAAACGGCCCTTGAAAATCAACGTACGTGGTATGCTGTCCAACTCCCCCCCCCCTCCCAAACATACAAAAAATTCAAGGGGTGATGATAAGTGACTTTAAAAGGTACATCTGTGTTTACCTGTCAGTCAGAAACAGGTCTCTGAGCAGTCATATGCATGATGTGGTTACGTAATTATATTTAATTTGGCTGCTACTTGTAAAATTCAACAGGAATAAAATCTATCTCAAATGAAACATATTGACAGGCCAATACTCTCAAGTGTAAGCCTTGTCATGTCGCACATGGTTTACAGGTGAAATGTCGAAGTTGTAGGCACTATGAATTAAGAACTACATGCTTCGGTTTCCAGCTGCTGATTGGCTGCAGTCATACGTGAGGATGCGCAAAGAAGCTGTTGTGCAGCTTCACGGCCATATGTGGACGGATCATGACCTTATTTTAAGAGGGAACTGCCACAGAATTATTGGTGATATTACAGATGGGCGAAATCTTGGATTTTATGTGTGAAACTGCAAACAGTCTCTTACCAGAAGTAATAACAAGCAACTTAAATTACTCCCATACAATCCACTCACATGCAACCATGCAGAGCAGCCCAAAGTAATGATTTCCATGTCCCTTCGGTGAACCTGAACTATCATGGAAAAACAATTGATTACTCAGGGACATAAAAATTGAAATCCCGTTCCCTTGAAATAAGACAACTTCCTTCTCTTTCCCTGTTTAAAGCAACGACTAAAACTCTCCTAAGTAATTTGTAACGTTCCCTGGTAAGACACTGTTCCCATTATAATATTTATTTGAGTTTTTATTTATATACCTGTTTCTACTTTATATATATATATATATATATATATATATACATATATATATATATATATATATATATATATATATATATATATATATATATATATATATATATATATATATAGATATACATTCAGAGGGTAGCTCAATTAGCATGTATTGAACACTAATGTTGCCTGAGGGACTCTCAAATTTGGATACCAAAAGAAAAAAAAAAAAACACACACACACACACGCACACAATATAAAACAAAATGTATGTAAGCAAACTCGAGCGGATATACTCTATCAAGATAATTATGTGTTATTTCCCCTTGACCATTATATGTGTTTTCATACACTTTTCCTTAAATGATGCTAGAGTTGCAGATACTTTCACATAATGTGGCAGCTGCTTCCAAATCACAGCTCCATCATAGCTTAAACTTCTTTTCAAATATTCTGACTTATATATATACTTGCAGACAAACTTAACGTGTGAATGTGTATAGGTTATTGTTCATAACAAATTGGATCTGGAACAAATTTGTCAATGCAATATCAATAACTCTAAGGTTGTGATTACTATGAAATAAAACACGGTTCTCATGTACCGCAGGAACATCCTGATATACTGGTATTCAACATTTTTACCTCTATGGTCATAAATCAATATTTTTTGTTCAACTGTGAAGGTGGCTGTCATGAAAACCGTTATACAAGCCTTAAGGATAGTCTTCTCAGCAATACTAGAACTATATGGTTTCAATTTGTATTTTCTTCATGTACATGCGTTGTATTTTTAGAATAAATGAATCTTGGCTTGACGTGACACACAAATTGTCAAACTGACCCCCCAAATGAATTCCTGAAACTCAAATTAGCCAGTTACGACTATTTACATGTTCCCTTCTGTACCAAAGCTAATAACTTATGTACTACCTTCTTTCAGGCGCTAATTAGCATAAGCTATACTCATTAGAGGACTGTGATCACTATTAATGACATTTTAACACGAATGGAATGGCAGAGCTTATTTCCCCCACCCCCAAAAGAAGTAGGAATTGTAGAATAATACTGGTTTCTAGCTCATGCATGTCTAAGTGGTGCACTGTGCCGAAGGAAAAGAAATTATCCAGCGGTCATCTTGGTTTTGAGTGTCACAATGGCCACCAATTGTCAAAATATCCCCGAAAATGGATCAAAGTAGCCAGTTGCGACTACTCACACGTTTCATTCTGTTTTCTTGTTAGCAAGTTATGTAGTTTTTTTCTTTCAGGTGCGAATCACATGAGTCTCAGCATAGAGACAAAGTGTCTCTTCCGATTTTGTTTTCCATTTTGCCCCAAAAGAACACATGTGCCAAGTGCCACCTTTGCACTGTAAAATGCAGCGAACACACTCTCAGCAAGTCTACCACTAATCCTGCTTAAAGAATAAAGAATCAGTCAATCAAGCAATTTGCTATGTCAACCGAGGCAATGCTTAAACATATAATCTGAACATGTTTTGATCAACTTCCATCGTCGCCGTCTTAGTTATTGCGTGGCCGCTGACTTCCTTTGCAGAAACGTCAGGTACATGATCCGACCAACTTTAGTCAGACAATTTAGAGTTACGCCACGGCCATCGTGTTCCTTCATGCATCCCCGATACGTTGACAACGTGATCAAGGTCACTGGCCTACAATTCAAGGCGAGGTTCTGCCTGGACATGTAATCTGTCTGGGTTTGTGCAACGACGGTCAAGTACTTGTGGACCTATCCACCGATATCAATTTGTATTGACGCAGAAGACCAACAACGAAAACAACACCCCTACCCCCCCCCCAAAAAAAAACCAAACCAAAACAAAACAAAACAAAACAAAAAAAAACAAAAACACCCCCCCAAAAAAAAACAAACAAACAAAAAACAAAACAAAACAAAAAAAAAAACAAAAACAAAAACAAAAAAACAAAAAAAAAACAAACAAAAAAAAACAACCACACACACACACACACAAAATCCGCACGCAAAAAATAGTACTGTATGTCTCCTTCGCGCCACATTGGGCCTACAGGACAAAAATATCAGCAACCCAACATATAATCCGAGGTTATATTATGATAAAGGATGGGAGATGTTACAACTATTTACTGGTAACAGAGCAGCCAGTAAATGTGCTGTGAACTCTACCTTTTACAGCATACAAGCATATAATAAACAATAATCTAACGAGTTCTCCAGGCTGTTTTATTTGTAGACGTTCTCCATCATAATAGAAGAAATCATAAATAGGCCAATAGACAGACAGGCGGACAGACAGAAAGACTTTTATTCAAACCCCCATAAGTCGACAGAACACCGCAATGTACTGGATTATATCTAATTGTATTTTTACGCCTGTAACTATAGAGGAAATCGCCAAACTCAAGGTGGCAAGGAAAAATTAAAGTCATGGATGAAGATACAATGACAGATGTTGTCGAAATTAATTTCAAACGAAATGAAACAACTTATGTATCACAGGATCGATTCACTTTTTGTAGCTTGAACATATCCACACCAATCGAAGAAAATGTGAAATGAAAACAGGTAGGCAGGCAGACACACAGTTAGTAAAATAAACACAGATAAACGGAAAGAAACTGCAAGCATATATATAAATATATAAATGTATGAATAAATGAATAAATAAATAAATTAATAAACGAACGAAAGGACGAACGACCAACTAAATAATTAAGTTGTCAAACAAACGAATTAAACGAAGAGCGAAAATATAATGAATTAATATACGCGTGGGGCAAACTTTTCTGAGATATCAGAGACAGATGTATGCCACATATGTAACATATTCGCACAGATCCACTGTCTTCATAAGGTTTGTGCGACGTTACTGCCATTGCTCTTGTTATAGTTCCAAATGCTGCACATGAGTTGACATTTCACATTACAGTCATCAATGGCTGTGGACACAAGGGCTTTACCCTGCCATTATATTCACCAAATATTGAGACACTATCAGTCTCAATGTCCCATTAACACAATCTTTGCACATCACCAGGTCAGTAACACTTGATTCCTGTGTGGGAGAGACCTGTCACTGCCCATGAACGAGTGAATACCCGACATTAACCGTGAAAATGATACATCTTCACTGAAAGAATTTGAACATCAGAATCACATGCACACACAAATGCATATGTATGTATGTATGTATGTATGTATGTATGTATGTATGTATGTATGTATGTATGTATGTATGTATACGTCTGTATGTATGTCCAGAGTATTTCCGATGGTTGTTGTATATCTGGAGAGAGAGAAAGAGAGAGAGAGAGAGAGAGAGAGAGAGAGAGAGAGAGAGAGAGAGAGAGAGAGAGAGAGAGAGAGAGAGAACGCCACCTGGCATGGCATTTGTGCAGCTCTTTACACGGTGACAACATCACGCGCCATCTGGCACGATATAAATGAATTACCCATAAACGATAACATTTTGCACCAACTTTAGAATTCCTCGTGGCCAACCGTGAGTGCTCAATCTGCTCAAAAGAAACATGTTGTATATTTGATATTTATTTCTCATAACAAATGTTTTAAGCTCATGGGAGGTTAAAGGAAAAACAAAAATCACCTCACCCCACAAAAAAATTTAAAAGAATAAAAATAGAAACGAAAAAGACAAAAACAAAAAAAGCCAGAATTAGACGACATTTGAATGTGTCTTATACTGTTACATGTATATAATCTAATTATATGACCTTGCCGACAGCAAAACCTTACAGGTAGTAAACAGACGCAAAGCGACTTGAGTTTTTTTCTCATACGGCACAGAAAGTTTTGGAACAAATCCAACAAGTTACTCAGACCACACGTTTATATTGCTCTTGATAACATACAACTAAACGCAAGTATACCGCTGCTTCATGAACCCACACACGTAGAAATCTTACACAACTTGAAGGACACATTTCACTAAAACTATTCGTCACAGAGCAGGAAGACAGTTCTTGTTAGCGAAGCGACCGGGCCGGGGTGGGTTTGGCAGGGGGCAGGACCCATTCTTAGGCTTTAAAACTTTTGAAAAATGGTCCCCTAAATGGTGATCTTTACGGGATTCTGTGACAGAGGTGCTGATTTTATAAATCATTTTGATAAAGTGTGATTTTCAAATTGTTTCATCTCATTTGAAATGGTATTGGAAAACAACTATCATTCTGCTGTCGACTGCTCTCTGTACAAAAAATTGCAGTAAGTATGAATACAGCTGATATGTCATTGTCGTTGTACTTAATAACCATTTTTACGCAACAGAAGAAAGCACAGGAATTAATAATGTTCGTACTGAAGACGAATAACAAAGACACACAACTATGATAAGTAATACACTGGTGACTTTGTCAGCGCATGCCATAATAAAACTATCAATGGACAATATTTCAGAATGAGTCCAGTCAAATTTTAGGTTGGTCGCAGACAATACGTCTCAGTCATAAATGACTGAGCCTGGCGAGGAAGAACAGGTGGCTCTGAAAATTTATGGTGACTTACCAGTATTTCGTTGTCAGCGCAGAGCTGGTTTATAATTTTAAACGAATCTAAATCACGTAACCTGAAAATCAGTGGTCGGAATTCACAAAATAATCCCCTCTCTCAAACAGGTCTCTCCATGCACATTCTACAGACACAATAAATTGGAATTTTAACTAGAAAAGAAGATTTCTTCACGGCAAATCAATCTGGGTGCCTTCAAAATGAGAACAGTTTGAAATGCTACACTTTGCCCATTGTTCAACATAAGCTAAATTTGGTCTAATTTGCATAAATAAATGGCCATGTCACCAACTCATAAAGTGAAGTTTGAATGACACTGCTATCTATAAAAGTTTTGAAGAGATTCGGAATTTTAATTTCGCGTATTTGCCTAATTTGCATAAATTAAAAGCCTACGACTTTGGTTTGTGGTACATCGGATAAGGCTGTGTCACATATCTACAAGTTGGAGTTAGAAGAGCACCTCTATGTATGATAGTTTTGAAGTTATTCAAGATTTAAATTTCGTGTATTCATCTTATTTACAAAAATTAATATTGTACAATTTTGGATCATGGTTCATTTGATGCGGATATGCCACAAACCCATAAATTGAAGTTGGGATGGCATCTCCATCTATAATAGTTTTACAGCTTTTCAAAATTAAAATTTTGCACATTCACCAAATTTGCATAAATTAAAATTCTACAACTTTGGTTCATGGTTCATTGTATGCAGCTTTGCAACAAACCTAGAAATAGAAGTTGGAATAACATCTCTATCTATAATATTTTGGACATATTCTACCTATAAACTTTTCAATGCCCCTAATTAGCATAATTTAAAATTCTACAAACTTTAATTTACTGTCCATTATATTGGCAGGTGTCACAAACCTACATATGCATATTGAAATTTCGTGTCTATCTGCAATAGTTTGGAAGATAAGGAGCTTGTACAATTTTAATTCCCCTGATTTGCATAATTTTAAAACATCATGACTATTCCAAACTAGGTGCACAATTTCACTGGTAGGTCGG
The DNA here is from genome assembly GCA_964020975.1 of Hermodice carunculata. Classification (NCBI taxonomy): domain Eukaryota; kingdom Metazoa; phylum Annelida; class Polychaeta; order Eunicida; family Amphinomidae; genus Hermodice; species Hermodice carunculata. Next base: position 55,690,345 of record OZ026618.1, on the reverse strand, counting down.
ACGCCATGGCAAGTTTGTTGGTTTTCGGAATAATAATGTCCGAGAATAGCTGCGGACAAAGTTGGGTGCCATGGAAAGAAAGAAAGAAAGAAAGAACCCAAGGAAAAATAATATATCTTGATTGGCACCCAGACATAAAGAAAGAAAGAAAGAAAGAAAGAAGGACGGAAGAAAGAAAGAAAGAAAGAAAGAAAGAAAGAAAGAAAGAAAGAAAGAAAGAAAGAAAGAAAGAAAGAAAGAAAGAAAGAAAGAAAGAAAGAAAGAAAGAAAAGGGAATTCTTGGAAAAACAAAATGTCTGGGTTGGTACGCAGACATAATTACCATTGCATAGTAATCAACGGTAATGAACGCATTAACCGATAGCTACCCGATGTGAAAAAAAACAAACAAACAAAAAAAAAACAAAAAACAAAAAAACAAAAAAAAAAAACGTTAACCTCACCAACTGACGGATACTTTATCCACATTAACATGCTTGCTGACCACAAGGCTATTTTCACTGGTACCACACTGTGGGTCTATGATCTCGCAAGAGACCATGACCACGCCAAGAGAACGCGAACATGTACTGTTGCAAATGACCTCGGTGACATTCAGCTCCCTTTACCAGCTGGAGGTCAACTGCCAAAGTGGGCCACTAGAAGAGAAGATTTGCTTCAAAGCAAATCTATCTCTGTGCCCAAAAAGGAGAGTTATTGCTATGTACATTCAAATTCAAAGTTGGAAAAGCTACATGACAGAAAACATTAAATTAAAAAAAAAACTTTAGTAAAGCAATATTCTTGGCGTGAAAAAAATCTGGTGGTAAAAAGGAAATGCCAGACAGAGAGAATGAATTATGGGTAAAACAAAATGTCAGCAAGCAAGATTTGGTCACGTAGTGAGAAACTCTAGCTTGTTTCTACAATGCACTTTTTCAACTTTGATTCATTTGTGGATCATTGTTTGTACTACAGCATGGACTGCTGACAAAATTGTCTCCATATGCTGGCATTAGAGTGTTACGTATGACAGGAGTGTAAACAACAAATCCTTGTGATGTATATATACATGTAATTGCCTGCTGATGACAAATCATGGCCTGCTGTATGTCTGTTATATCACACATAAGTACAAGTCAGCTACTGTTGCTCCTAATTTGCATTAGTTCAATTTCACTGATAGGGCCACACACGGTTCAGAAATTCTAGCTTTAATGGTGTCCAAGGGCTCATCTCTGGACAAAACTGAGGACAAACAAACGTCGAATGTGCAGTCGGAATGACACATCTATGCAGAATAGATTTGAATATAGATATTCAACATTTACATTTTTCAAGTACTTTTTATAGGTGTGTATTCATATACTACAACTTTTATTTGTGGTTTCCTGAAATGGATTGCTGCACAAACCTATGACTTGAAGTTGGAATGACATCTTTACCTGCAATACGTTTGCAGTCAAGTGCCCCCGATCAGCATGAATTAAAATTCTACAACTTTTGTTCGTAAATCATGGATGATAGTTTTGAAGATATTCACCATTTAATTTTTAAAGTACCTGGATTTGCATAAATTTAAATTTTACAACTGTTGTTTGTGGTTAATTGGATGCCCCTACAGAACAAACCTAGAAATTAAGGTGGAAAATCTGAAGACGGCACCTTTGGATAACCTCTAATCACTTTTTCATATTTTTGGATAGTCTGATACTTAAACTACATGCTCCCAAAAACTAAGATGTGTGAATATAAAATTTATATGAGGTAACTGATCTCAAAGTTTTGTTTACACTGAAAAGTTTAAGCAGTGCCAGGCACATGGGTTTGTTTGCATGAGCATGATAATGGTAGGGCGCTGCCAGCTAAATTGTTGTTCTTTCTTGTAGCTAGCTGCTTTATGAGTTTTTTTTTTCAATTTCCTTAGATCTCAAATGGTCTGATCTCGAGCAAATGAACATGTGGACTATCCATGCAGCTCTTGAGATATCTGGATGTGCTGGATTTAGTAGTAATTTCACATATTTGACAATTTTGAATATGCGTGGTCTTTGTTTGAATTACCGCGCTTGGAAGTGATTGGCACAATGGCAGTGGTTTCAATGGTACGAGTTCAGAGAGTTCAGTGGTCTCTGCCCTGTCCCCGGAAGGGTCCGCCAGTGCTGGAAGCGGTATTAAACGCCCATTGGCATCACCAATAGGATATTCTCCACCTTCAGGAAAGTTAAGGACGGACTGTGATGATGACTTTTTCCGTGCCCTGACTAACCTTCGAGTTGAGAAGTGGTTTTGACGGATCATATGTGAATCTGTGGAGGCGGAGGTAAGCACCTACATTGTATGAAGCTAAGATTTTCACCCTTGAAGCTAAAGTTACTGTGTTGGAAACTAAACTTGAAAATATTGACAAAGTGCCTAAGATTGACGATCTTGAGCCAAAACTGGCAAGTGTAAACGGAAAAGGTATAAATACTATACGTGTACTGTGTGCTTGTTTATCCTTCCCAATTATATGAGTTACGACCTTTGCTTCCACATGCGCTAATTATCCTGTCTAACAGTGTTTAACAGGTTACTGTTTTTCGCCAATATAAAATGTTTTCTCTTCCACGTTATGCTGTAAAATCATATATATCCATTGTTATCTAATGCATACCTTATATATCCAGATCGCTCATTAATTGTATAGCAATCAGCTACCACTATGAACTCTTTTTCTCGTCGTCTTTCTTTTTATCTCCTTTATTACATTTTTATGTGATCTTGGTTTACAGTATATATGTACCTAGCACTACTCTCCACTGGTGCCAATCGGTTAAGTGGTCTCATGGATCAAAATTTGTGCAGACCTTCAGTTCACGTTTATTTGTTGTTGTTCATTATTTATGTATCATCACTATGTAATTGTTTATATGTAACATCAAGGATGTGCGTATTGCATCAATCAGCTTATTAACCTGTTTACTTTTGTTGCCTAATTTCTTGGATCTTTTGCTTGTCTTTACAAGGAAATTTTTCATTATTTGGTATAGGTACTGCAACTCGACGGTATTTAATCGCATTTTGTAAAGTCATCATGGGAATTAGCATACAGCAATATAGAGCTGCCATCGGTACATTTTATTTACGCAGGTGTCTGGTCAAAATTATCATAGGTGCTCAAGATCAAGTTCTTTATTTAACGTCGGGTTTTCGTACAGAAACATTAGCAAAGGCTATTTTCACCCACAACAAAATACATACAAAGTACATATATAAATCAAAATAAAAGAACACAATTATCAAGATGCATAAATGACTCAGTAAAGGCACAGTTCAAGACATAGAGACAGTAAAGCAGCATAAAATTATCACAGATAATGACGAGCTGATCTCAATCATGACAATGTATTACCGGCTTTCACTTTTCTCACTGTATTTACTGCTATGTGTCTGTTCAACTTATGTTGTAATCTAAGACATGCTGTTGTGATAATAGCTAAACTACTTGTATTTGATATCCACCCTAATCCAGGACCCACAGACATTCTCCACCCAAAAACAGTTAAAATTTTGTCATGGTAACGTACGTAGTCTCAAGAACTTGATGATGTCTTTATTTTAGCTACTTTTGAAAGTTTTGATGTTATAACTTTGTCTGAAACCTTGCTTGATAGCAACTATCCCAGTGAACTGCTATCCCTTGATCGCTATGGCATGCCCATTCGTAAAGATAGGACTTCGCGTCCTGGAGGAGGTGTGGCTATATATGTAAAGGACAGTTTGCCATGTACTCATCGTGCAGAATTGGAATCTGAAAATTGTGACTGTTTATGGGTGGAATTCCCACTAACTTCTGGTCATCTATTATTAGAAGTGTACTATCGCCCACCTGGACAAAATGCAGCTGACAGGGTTTTATTTATTTATTGGCGACCTTGATAATTCTATTACTTTGGCTTAAATGCAATCCCAAAACTGTACTCTTTACGGGCGACATGACAGATGCCAAGCCTGGGATTCTGACCATACAGACAGCGACAATCTGTTTCAATTGATAACGGAACCAACCAGGGTAAATGATGTGACAGAAAGTCTTCTTGACCTAATGATCACGGACTCATCTGGTCACATTTTGAACTCTGGCATTTTACCTCCTATTGCTACGTCCGATCATTCGGTTGTATTTTGTTCTCTTTCGATCCCTCAACGTGTAGATCATTCTTTTAAGCGAAAGATTTGGGATTATAAAAAAGCAAATTTTGATGAATTAAGTAAAGCTGCCCTTGAGGCTCCTTTTGATACAGGCTTTGAAACTTTTGACGATGTAAACGACATGGCGTCGTATTGGACTGATCTCTTTATCAGTCTATGTAAAGAATTTATCCCCTGTCGTGACATCCTTGTCAGACCAAAAGATAAGCCTTGGGTTACATGCAAAATCATGCAGTTGATTAGGCAAAGGAACCGAGCATGGCAACGCTTTAAACGGTTTAGTAACAAAATACGCCAATTTACTCTTACTGAATCTCTAACGTTTGAAACTCTATTTCTGTTTTACAAACGTAAACGCAATATTGCAGTTAACGCCATTCGCAGTTCTATGCGGTCAGATTTTTCTAAAATTCGTGATGAGCTGGATTCAAAAGATATTAACCCAAAGAAATGGTGAAATCTAAGCAAAGGTTTACTCGGTTCCAAGCTGCACCAATCTATCCCTCCTCTTTCAGAAAACGGCACGATTATTACCAGTAATATTGAAAAGTGTGAAGTCTTTAATACATATTTTATTAACCGATGTAACTTCCCCTTGAAGACGACCCTATGCCACTACCTGATTTTTCTTACAGAACTGATGCGCGGTTAATTTTTTATCAGATTGACGAAAATAGTGTAAAGAAAGTTTTACAGTCTTTAAAGTCCCGTTCTGCTACTGGACCCGACAGTATGGGAAATATCATTTTAAAAAACAGCATCAGGTATTTCTCCCACGCTTACCAAACTTTTTAATTATTCCCTTGCTGCTTCGAGGTTTCCTGGCTCATGGAAAATCTCTAATGTATGCCCTGTCTTTTAAAAGAATGGTAAACAGAAAAAAGTAACTATAGACCGATCTCGTTGCTCTGTAATGTATCCAAAGTTTTAGAGCGCCTTGTTTATAATGCTCTGTATGAGTACTTTATGCATGATGAACTCCTAACGCCCAAAAATTCGGGGTTTAGACCCAACGACTCGACTGTTAATCAGCTCATTAAAATTATCCACGACATATATAATGGTCTTGAGCTTCAAAAAGAAGCCAGAATGGTCTTCCTTGATCTTAGCAAGACCTTTGACCGTGTCTGGCACGAGGGTCTTTAAATTACGACAGCTAGGTATTGAGGGTCCCCTATTTGAGTTTATTGGAAGTTATCTCTCTCATCGCTTCCAACGAGTAACTATTGGGGGCCAAGCATCCTCCTTGCTACCTTTAGAGGCAGGGGTCCGCCAGGGCTCTATTCTTGGGCCTCTTCTCTTCCTAGTTTACATCAATGATCTAACTGACAACATAGTGTGATATATTAAACTTTTCGCTGACGATACTAGTATCTTGGAGATTATTCATAATCCAACAGTTTATGCAGAACGAATGAATGACGATTTAGTAAATGTCTCTGTTTGGGGAAAACAGTGGAAAATGACATTTAATGATGTCAAGTCACTGGCTGTCTTACTCTCTGTCAAACACAACAAACCTGACCACCCACCTCTATTTCTAGATAACTTTGTTATACCTGAAGGAACTAATCACACACACCTAGGTATTACTCTTTCGAGTAACTTAAAATGGGATTTTCATATCACCAGGATTATTGAAAAGGCAAAAACGCGTCTCACCTTGCTCCATAGACTTAAATGCAGATTATCGCGCAATACACTTACCCGACTATATAAAACTATGGTCAGGCCTATCTTCGAGTATGGATGTATAATTTTTGACAATTGCTCTCAGACTCTCTCGAATGCCCTTGAGTCTGTTCAGCACGAAGCAGCCCGTATATGTCTAGGAGCTTTAAAGCGCACGCCGAGTCATCCTTCACTGAAGGAACTAGGCTGGCCAACGCTAGCCTATAGAAGGCATTATTATATATTAGTACTTTTTTTATAAAATGGTCAATGGTCTCACTCCTGCTTATCTTTCGGACTTGATCTGAACCAATGATAGCCAGATTACTATTCAGTTAAGAAATGGCCGCAGCCTTAGACAATTCAAGCACCACGCTGCTCGTTTTAGAAATTCCTTCGAACCTTCCTCTATTAAACTATGGTATGACCTTCCAGACGACATAAGGCAGTCTGCTACACTTTCTCAATTTAAAGCTGGTTTAAAAAGTACGTTGTTGTCTATAGATCCTGTACCGGCGCATTACGCACGTGACAAGAGATTTCCTAACATCATCCACACACGGTTACGTGCGGGTTTATCTCAATTAAATTCACACCTTCATAGATTCAATATTATTCCTTCTCCAGCGTGCAAATGTTCATATTCCTACCAGACCACACTTCATTTCTTTCTAGAAAGTCCTCTCTAAGTTATACCCACAATATCTCTATTAAGAACGGCTTGTTGTAGTATGGCTCCTTGAGTAAACCCTAGCTTGATTGTGCATCTAGCCAGTAACATACTCTTGCGTTCTCTCGTGCATGGAAATAAGGATCTCTCTGCAAGCCTCAATAGTGAACTCTTCGACGCCGTCCATAAATTTATAACTGATACCAGGTGTCTTGTGTTCTGATTGAACGTAAATTTTGCTTTTTGCTTTTGGTACATATGAACTGTTTATTATTGAGTGTATTGTCCTGTGTGTATTGTATATATTATTGTGTGTCTCTCTGTCTGGAGAGCCTGTAACTTAGTATTTTATGTACTAGTAGGTTATCCAGTTTAAATAAATACGTTTAAATTAAAGTTTAAGCAGTGCCAGGCACATGGATTTGTTTGCAGGGGCATGATAATGAACCATGACATTGTTTGCACAGTCATTGGCCCATGACCCCTGGAAACCAAGTGAGCTATTGACAACGGTCACTCACAGGAAACCATTAGCCGTGGAGAGAAGAATGGGCCAGTTCAGACTAATCACTACCATTGCTCTGATTACTTTGAATAAAAACATATTAGCAAAATCCACTTATTGGTCCCCCAAATATGGAAAGCCGTATGTGAACCCACACCCAAACAAACCAAGTGTTGTGTTCCCAAGTTAAAAACAGTTGAGATTTAAGCCGCAAAATATACTTTACTTTAATGACAACATCACAGAGGTAAAGCTACAAGTTTATTTCACACAATAATTAAAACACAGGAAAGAAGCAACGAGTATGTGTCACATTACAGGCAATAATAATAATAATAATAATAATAATAATAATAATAATAATAATAATAATAATAATAATAACAATAATAATAATAATAATAACAATAACAATAATAACAATAACAATAATAATAATAATAATAATAATAATAATAATAATAATAATAATAATAATAACAATAATAATAATAATAATAATAACAATAACAATAACAATAACAATAACAATAACAATAACAATAATAATAATAATAATAATAAAATGTGTAAGAATTGGCAATTTTTCCATTCAATCCGATTTTATCGGAACTGTTTTTTGCTCAACCTCTAGTGGTAATATACTTTATCTGTTTATAGAGGATTAGACAGATAGTCAGGTAGACTAATAAACGTCTTCTCGTGTACAAACAATTACACGACATCATATATACATTCAACGCAAGGTATTTTGTGTCACAAACGTACGAATCGCCCTATCACATTAAAATCAACGCTCATCAAAAGAAAAATATCATATCCAAGAACGGTTCCTAGGATTTTTTTCTGACAACCCCTTCCGTGACTTTTGGAGCAATTTATAGAAATAAAATGAACGACCTGTCAGGACTAATTAAATTAAAAATTTAATAACTTTTCATTTATGCTATTCCAGGACTAACCATTGAATCCGATACTGGACATGGATATATATTTGAAATTTCTTCTGATTTCAACTGCAAAAAAAAAAAAAAAAAAAAAAAAAAAATTGTTTGACTTCTGCACGAAAAATGTGAAAATCCTACCAAGTCAGAAAAAATGCTATGAAATCTCAAAAAATTCCAATCCTGCAAAAAAACTCTATGGATACAAATCTATGGATATGTAGTATTCAGAAAATATATAGGTTTAATGTACTTGTGAAAAAATTAAATGGGTAATTGCGATCCAAAGTTGCCAGTATCACTGCGCACTAGCTTCACAGCTCCCTCTTTAAAGTGGGAATGGCACATATGCCTATAATAATTTTGAAGATATTCAACATTTAAACTTTTCAGGCGCCCCCAAGCGGAATAAATTTAAATTCTATAACTTTTGTTTGTGTGTCATTGGATGCGCCAGCAGAACAAACCTATAAACTGAAGCTGGCATGTCACCTCTTCCTTTCAAAGTTTTGAAGATATTCAATACTTAAACTACGTAATTGCCCCTTATTAGCAAAAATTAAAATTTACAACTTTTATTTGTGATTCATGGGATGCATCTACATCACAAACCTTTAAATTTGGAATGGTGCCTCTACCTATTCAAGATATCAATTTTCAAATGGTCTTATTTTCCATAACTTTGTCAACCCGCTTCATAAAAAAGACCGGGCTTTATGTATGGAGGTATATGGAATGTGGAATTTCTCTTTATAATAGTCTTCAGATAAAATGTCGGACAAATCTGCTGGTAAAGAAAGAAAGAAATAGATAGATAGACACACAGACACACAAACAGATAGACTGACAGACTGAGAGACTGACAGACAGACAGACAGACAGACAGACAGACAGACAGACAGACAGACAGACAGACAGACAGACAGATAGATAGATAGATAGATAGATAGATAGATAGATAGATAGATAGATAGATAGATAGATAGATAGATAGATAGATAGATGGATAGATGACGGTGCTAAAAACAGTGCTTTCGTTAGTCTGGGCTTGGAGATTTCCACATAATTTTGTTGAGGAAATCTGATTGTTATGAATCGATAGATTTCCATTACATGTATATGTATATGTATATGTATATGTATATGTACATGTATATGTGTATGTATATATACATGTACATGTATATGTATAGTATCCTGTTCATTTTATCGACAAACACTGCAACTGGTGCATTGAAAGACATTATATATGCAAAAAATATAGGACAAACTTTAAACATAAGAATGTAAAATAAATCCTATGTAGTGCTGAAAATGAACCAGATTCAGGCCTATAATGTTTTTTTTCCATGTGTGACTTGTATAATCAACCCATCACTTCCATAGTTCATACGTATCACGCATGTTACACTAGTATCAGTCACTTATTGGTGTCATATTGCAAAATCTAATCATGTGCATCAAGTATGAAATGCATATACATTATCATGTCAAGCTGGCGGGTGGAGTATATCACACATCAACGCATTGCAATCTTCTTAAGGAGTATTATACAATGAATATATGTGGTTCAATACTCCCTGGTTACACCGATTTTTAATGTGTAGTTCCCTTCTCTCCATACGTATATAAATATACCGAGTTCAAAAATATTTCAGGAAAACGGTTTAATAAAATAACTCATAGGGTTTGACGGCTAAGACAACTGATTGTTCTCTGGAATTTCATTATCGCTGTCGGCTAATGACTATATCCATGATTTGACATAATGTTCCAAAACATAACAAATAGAATACTAATAAAAAAAAAGATTTAAGCAACGACATAAGAAGATTGGAAACGAAAGACAATGGGCATTCACCTTTTGAAGAAGCGTTTCATACATTACAACGCCCTGATACAAGTGCATGGTTTAACACTCTTTCATTCACGAAACTCAAATTGTATCGGTCAAAAAATGTTGTTTCCACAATCTTTCATATAATGCTAAACTTTGAGTAGTACACTGAAATATAGAATATTAACCACGGGCATAAAGTCAACGACTTTACAATGCTAAGGTCTGGGGGACCCTGCGGCTCTCCTCTGCTGCTTTATGGGCGAGGTTATCAACACACAATTCAACTGCTATATTTGTTTAAAAAGTATATTAGACTAGCAGTTTGTGGGTTATCAAATTTATTTACAATATTCTGACATTAATTTCGCTTCAAAGATTCATACTACATATACAATGATACATACAAAGCTGATCAGGTGACACCACGCTCTCTCATTACCAAGTCAAAGATTGGCAAGAATAGTGGTGATGATAATCCTACTATTTTTCCGCAAAAAATATCATGCAAGCACAAAAAAAGAGAAAAATACTTACCATTTGCAGAAAGCTATTAGGTGAAGGACCCAAACAAATAATGCCGGCTGACATGTTTTATACGCACAGTAAACCTGTAAATATGAACCAGTGCCAATCTTCCCATTTAAGTCATGAGCTACCACCTGTAAATATAAACCTGGACTTCCGGAAGTAGTTCATGCTGTCATCTAGTGGTGATTATGGAAACTGGAGACAGCGGTAGCTAGCCATAAAATGGATCTTCTTCCCATGCCCCAACCGGGTGTTTTACAGTGCCAAATTACAGAATTTCTACGTTTACACATATTTATTTCATAGCATGGCGACTGAATTGAAACAATCCACCCTTCAGTGCCATGGGAAGTCTCATAAACCTGCCTGGAAGTCTACGATTTAAACTCTGTACTGTGAGCTGCAGCCTTGTGCTAACGTCTATTATGCATAATCATGGAGGTATTATACCTCCATGGTATAATATACCAGACTGCTTCGCTTCCATTTTCCCAGTAGTTACACTTCACATATTTTGCACGTCGAAATCTTGTACGCTGTACAAGTGCTTCATATTATATCTAGACCGATACTTTGGTTTTAACATAATTTTATTTCTGCAAAAAAATACAATTCGGAAACATACTTTCTTGTTAATAATATATAACAGTTAAAATCATAAAGTGGAATGCCTTGTAGTGAGATACGCTTATCATATCGTTATCTGCCGCAGTCCTGCATGTTTGTACCATGCCAGGACCACCGTACTAAGATGATTTCTTAGTTTCTTTTTCTTTTTTCTTTTTTTTTTCAGTATCGGAGCGGTCACGAAACTTCATATTTTGTGTCGCATATATTGTACGTTGTGCAGTGGTATTGTAATATGTATTTTATTAGCTATTAATAACTTTGTTCTCGGTCGGTAAACTTCACGCTCAGCTCGTCACAATTTATAAAAATTATTCATGTCTGACTGATCTCTTTGGTGCTATTTTATCGCCACGCTATATGCCATAAATCAACATGTTTGTTTCGACCATGGCTACCAAACAAAAGAGAAAAGGCGTCAAAGAACAAAGGACACACAAATCCTCCCAGACATGGCAAGTCGCCAATCTTTACAGTCCAAAAATAGATATCTTGCTTCAACGACAGCTTTGTGTCGTGTATTTAATATCCATACTGCTGGTGTATCCTCGGTCGATCGGTAAACCTCACAATCGGCTGCTAGCAACTTATGTAAATATTTATGTCTCTGATTTTTTATTCTGATGGGTATAATATCAAACTTACACATTCAGGCTGGTGACACTCACTGATTAAAAACATAGATTTCCGTAAGAGCTATGTGAAGCTGAATGTTATGTATGACAGTGGGTTAGGTGAGCCTAATTGTTGATATTAGTAGAAATTGTACCGTAAATGTTTTTATGTTCCTGTAAATAGTGCAACTCCAATACAATGTACTTATAACTACATGCATATCAATGTATACACGTTTCACTTGTTGCAGTCCTTTTATGCCCAAGATTTACAAAGCATGGGAATCTGGTGTTGATGTAGTAATTTCTACTTCATAGTATAAATGGGTTAAACACCGTAATTAAATGTCATGTTAAAGATTATGCAAATTAGGACCAATTAAAATGTTAAAACCTCCGTACCTTCCAACCTTTTACAGATAGGCATAAAATTAAAAATAGTACATACAGGTTTGTGACACCTGTCAATCTAATGAAATTTGAACAGCAGCATTTGAAATTATGCTAATTAGCAACACTTTGAAACATTTGAAAGTTCAATATCTCCAAAACTATTATAAATAGAGGTGCCAATTCAACTTTAATTAACAGGTTTGTAACATAGCCGCATCCAATGGATCATGAACCAAAGTAGTAACATTTTGATTGATGCAAATCAGCTGAATACACAAAATGAAATTATCTTAATTAGCAACACTTGAAACATTTTAAAGTTCAATATCTCCAAAACTATTGTAAATAGGGGTGCCAATCCAACTTTAATTAACAGGTTTGTAACATATCCGCATCCAGTGAATCACGAACCAAATTAGTAGCATTTTGATTTATGCAAATCAGGTGAATACACAAAATGATATTATGCTAATTAGCAACATTTGAAACATTTAAAAGTTGAATATCTCCAAAACTATCATAAATAGAGGTGCCACTCCAACTTTAATTAATACGTTTGTAACATAGCCGCATCCAACGAATCATGAACCAAAGTAGTCCCACTTTGGTTTATGCAGATTAGATGAATACACAAAATTGAATTCTTTGAATAACTTTCAAACTATAACGGATAAAGGTGTCATTCCAACTTCAATTTATAGGTTTATGACATAGCCGCATCCGATGAAAGGTAAAACAAACTTGTAGCATTGAAATTTTTGGAAATTAGGTGAATACACAAAATGTAAATCTTGAATAACTTTAAAACTATTAATGACTGAGGTGTCATTCAAATCTTAGTTGACAAAGTAGTAGGATAGTTGCATCCAATGAACCACGAATCAAAGTTGTATCAGTTTGATTTATGCAAATTAGGCAAATACACAAAACTAAATCTTGAATAGCTTCAAAACAATAGATTGAGGTGCTTTTCCAACTTTAATTTATAGATTTTTTACATGGCCGCATGAAATAAATATTGTTGCAGGAGTGAAACAAATACTGAATTGGCAATCTTCAAAAACTCTCTAGGCACAGAGACTGATTTGCTGACAAGCAAATCAAAATTTCTTAGTTTATTTATTTATTTCCATGTGAATTTTGTGGTCACATTTTCTCGGACACCATTGTTCCGACGAGTACTAAACTTGGCAGGGTGATACACCTACTAGTAAAGTTTTGCATATTGTTTGGAACAGTCATGATGTAAAACAATCAGCAAATTAGGAACAATAATATTTTAAAAGCTCCATATCTTTCAAGCTATTACAGATGGACACAAAGTGCAAGTAGGACATACAGGTTTGTGACACCTGCCAATCTAATGGACTGTGAATAAAACCTATAGCATTTCAAATTGTGCTAAAAAGGAGCACTTGAAACATTTAAATGTTGATTATATCATAAAGTCTTATAAATACAGGTGCCAATCCAACTTTAATTTATACGTTTCTGACATAGCCGCATCCAATGAAGGTGTCATTCAAACTCCAACTGACAGATTTGTGCGATAGCTGCATCCAATGAACTATGAATCAAAGTTGTAACAGATTTATTTATGCAAATTAGACAAATACTGAATAGACAATCTGAAGTTTTCTAGGCACACAGACTGATTTGCTGACAAGCATATCAAACTTTTCTACGTTTTTCTTTTTTTCTTGCCTATCTTTCCACTTTATTTTTGTGTCAGCTGAAACTCAGCCACTATTTTAGCCAGAAACTTCAAATTTAGTATGGATATAGCTCCTATGGTGAAGTTCCGCATACTGTCAGAACAGTCAATTGACTGAAGATTATGCAAATTGGGGCCATTCGTTAATTTCTATCCCTCCTGGCTTCCATGAGTATTCAACGTAGAGGCCCGAACGTTGGTTCTATTGGTGCCTTTGTTAGGATTGCGCACCTATTGAACACTTAAGAACAACTGAGGAATTTAAATTTATGCTTATTAAGGACCCCTTAAAACTTTAAAGTTGAATATCTACATAACTATTACACATACAGGTGCCATTCCCACTTCAATTCACAGCTTTTTGCTATAGACACATCCATCGAACCACACACTATATATATATATATATATATATATATATATATATATATATATATATATATATATATATATATATATGCAAATTGGGGACACTTTAGAATTGCAAAGTTGAATATCTTGTATTATAAATTATGGTGCACCAAATGAAATAAAATAAAATTGAATCCCTTGAAACGTATTATAGAGAGAGGTGCCATTAATATCAGTTCAATATATGGGTTATATGTTATAGGCAACTGCCACAGTGTGCAACGACAAGTTGGGGAATTTCAAATTAATTTAAATGTCCCTGCAATGCACATCACCACTTATACCACATGTACAATCTGGTTACTGTTATCTACTTCCATGCTGTAATACAACCATTTTGCATGCATGATAAATTGGCCCAAGGTATTAGAAGGTCTTGGACCAGTAACCTAGGCCTAATGTATTTGCATGTTAGCGACATTCGCTGGCTTATTTCTCCTATTTCAAACGTAAAACCACAACTTCCATTGCATTCTGCTTCAAGTTTATACCGGTAGCAGCAAATTAAAACCAAGAAAATGAGGGGGGTTCATGTGATTAGATTTTTTCTTTACCGGTGCATTTGTGTATCTTACCTCCATGATTGACCGTTCCACCCAAATATGTCTCCAAAAAATACACAAAGTTATCAAATGATTTAAAATATTTCTAGAGTAGCAGTGCCTTTCTAAAACTCACAGTTGATAAGTATTTTTCTATCCAAAATTATGATGGGACTTAATTTGGGATGCTCTGCTGCTGTGATATTAACATCCAATAGACACAGCAACAGTATTCAGTATTCGATCAAAAGTTGTGGATCAGTTGACCCGACCTTGAGGGGTTGCTGGTCCAAGACCTATAGCTATTAGAAGCTGTCTCCTGGGCAACTTACTCCATGGTACGATTGATTGTCTGCTTTGAAAGTCCCTTATAAGGCCCCTTACAACGCAGTCAAAAAGCGGACTTTTAAGATGGGTGGCCTCAAAATGAATGCCACTTTGAGCTTAAGTATAGTGGTCTTTTTAAAGAGGTTGCCTTTGGTGAGAGCATGAACCTGGAATACGACCTATATTATACGTCCATGGTGAGAGGGGCCTTACAAGCTGGAAACCACTGATAACCCTTTGCCCCTCAAACCTGCCAAAACCGGCTGGTGGTGAAATGTCGTCTGCTTCAGGGTTTTCAACTAATTTCAACAGTAATGAAAAACAATTTTGCTTGAGAATTGTAGATGAGCTCTATCAAGATCATATGCCCTGGGTAAACAACTTTACTTGGCACTTATACGTGTCCAACTCATTTAGTGCCCAACTTATCCCAAGGGAAGCTGTTGACTCAAGTGTCAATTCAAGGGGGGAAGGGTCAATGTATATGTCCTATGGAAGTGCAGTTCTAGGCATTTTGCCTGACTGCCTGAAGCTGACTGAGCCTGCCCTTTATCCCGAGAGACTGTGCACTGGACCCCTCGATAGAGGGCAGCACATGTAATTCCCTGCCACGAATAGTGCCATTAAAGGATAAGAGTGCTTTCATGGACTGTTTTGACAACTTCGTGGGTTACTAGCTACAGAAATGGAGCGTGAAGTCATTATTGTGTGGAGTCATGTCATCTCAATTATTTCTTAAAGCCTCTAGTGGAAGACTTTGTTTTTTTTTCCTGTACGTAACCATTGACAAGAGACATGTTTTTCACAGGTACTATAGACAGTGTAGTGACATCTATCTATCTATCTATCTATCTATCTATCTATCTATCTATCTATCTATCTATCTATCTATCTATCTATCTATCTATCTATCTATCTATCTATCTATCTATCTATCTATCTATCTATCTATCTATCTATCTATCTATCTATCTATCTATCTATCTATCTATCTATCTATCTATCTATCTATCTATCTATCTATCTATCTATCTATCTATCTATCTATCTATCTATCTATCTATCTATCTATCTATCTATCTACAGTAAAACCTCCCTGTACCGAACACCCTTGGGACCAGAAAAAAGTGTTCGGTATAGTGAGGTGTTCGGTATAGGGAGGTTTGATAACATTTAAAGTATATATGTGGGACCGAGAAATGGTATTCAGTATAGAGAGGTGTTAGGTGTACGGAGGTGTTCGGTGAGAGAGGTTTTACTGTATATATATATATACGCGACTGATGCCAAAGGTTGCAAGTTCGAGTCCTACTCGTTCCGAACATGAAATATATTTTTTCGGCATTTCCTTAATGCTGGTGGATTTAAGTCCCCGATTCTGGAAATAAATGCCGACTCAGTAAATAAACTGCATTACCGTGTTGACATGGCACTTGCACATAACTACCTCTATTGAACCAGTCTTTGAGGAATGGGGATTTGGTCGAGTGGGTATGTGCGTTTCCCATTTCAGCCAGGCGACTGGTGCCAAAGGTTGCAGGTTCGAGTCCCGCTCGTTCCGAACATGAAATATGTATATATATATATATATATATATATGTGTGTGTGTGTGTGTGTGTGTGTGCGTGCGTGCGTGTGTGTGTGACAAAGTTCTGCAATCCGTCTACTTACCCGTTGGATCATATGACACTGTATATAGTGTGTTTGTTTGAATAATGTTGTAGGCTACATGTTAATGTACATATACTACCCAATAGGACTGACCCTCTCTAGCATGGACACTTGCCGCCACTTTTGCATTTAATTTTGTAGAAGAACCACTGTCTCCACTCCTGACTTGAACAGAATGGACTCGAAGCTTACACGCAAACTTTGTGACTTGAGCAAATTGAATATTTGGACTCAGAATCCATACAGAAATAACCAAAGTTTTTCTGTATTTTCCTTTTCTTTCCGCTTTGCCCGAACTGTCCTACTAATTATGACAGCTCATCACAAACTTTCCTAATATTCATTATACAATATATCATGTGATTCGATTCATAATTGTTTTACAGAGCTGCATTAGAATTGGCGGTTTGATTATGCATCCTTCATGATATCATAATGTGTTATTCATTCATAAGATGATATCTGTAATATTCCTTATGTTGCATGGCCACGATAGTGTCTGGTTGTACATTTCTGGTCTTCATAGCATGATAGCGTAAGGTCACTTTTATTGTTTTAACTCTGTTCTGTTCCAATGCATCATGGCACCTCAACGCATACTTTCCATTAAAATCATTATACGAGCCTAGCTATGATCAATACTAATATACTCTTATGTGACTTGAAGCATAATAATCTTCAAGGGAATATAATGGCTAT
The DNA here is from genome assembly GCA_964020975.1 of Hermodice carunculata. Classification (NCBI taxonomy): domain Eukaryota; kingdom Metazoa; phylum Annelida; class Polychaeta; order Eunicida; family Amphinomidae; genus Hermodice; species Hermodice carunculata. The sequence continues at coordinate 55,673,016 of OZ026618.1, read as the reverse complement.
GACTGTCTCTCCGATTGTTATAAATTCTCGACGTTTTAATATTTCTCATATTTTATATTTAGGCAACATACATACATGTGGCTGGTTATCACGATATCAAAACACCGTGTTCATATGTATCATTGTTTGTGCACGCTCACACATGTACTTATGTTAGTGAGAAAATGCTTTGAATTTGGGTTTAACAAGGGACTTTTAACTCTGTCTCACGACGTGTTTTTACCTGTAAAGCAGTTGAGCGCTGCCCCCAAGCGCCCTGTCAGGTGTGAGGGGACTAGCTCGTGGGATCGTGTTGATTCCATATCAACTGGCTGTGTGCAGTGCGCATCAGTGTGCCAGCTACATGTAAATGAGTACTTTTTAGCCAATGCTCCAGCTCTCCAAATCCCCAGCTACCTCTTATGTACTGTTATAGTTACATTGCATCTATATCTGTGTTTTATGCTCTTCCCTTTGTCTCATATTGTGTACATAGATTGTCTTCACAATGTTATCCCATTATATGCACGCTGGTCTCCGCTTATACTGAAATTTATTTATCCAGTAACCTGTTCTTTGTATTTAGGAGTTTTACTGTACTACCTTTTTTTCTTTTTAATGCATGTTGTGTTTTGTCATGAAATGTGCAGTGCATCTAATACAAACAATTATGTTTCATTACTCGGTTCTGTACAGCTACGTGATTACGGTGAAATGTTACACTTACACTTCCAACTGGCCATTGTTATTATGATGGAAACACTGCCCTCTTTACCTCACTAACAACTGTGTGCTCGCAGTCAACTTAATTTTAAAACACGTCACACACACACACACACACACACATATATATATATATATATATATATATATATATATATATATATATATATATATATATATATATATATATATATATATATATATATCATGTACTTTCTGTCAATCAAAAACTGTACAGATATGTGTGGGTATTTATTATGTTCCTTGTTATAACGATGCCCAATAAATGGTATCTTGTCTAGATTATATACACACTATATAGTTCCTTAGGCCTTCAGTATACGGGGACAACATGATATTATCTTTCAAGGAACAAACTTGTATGTTCTCTACTTCCTGCATTCAATGGTCATCTTTTTCACCATTTTTGTACAATAGAGTGGTGGGTCATGTGAGATTGTGCAGCTTCAGACTGCTCATGCATAAGAAGTTGACGGAATGGGTTTGTTTTTCGGCTGAAAAAATTCTACAAAATATTATTTTTGTGCCCGCATGTCAATGTATATTTTCTACTAATATTCACATATTGTGTAAAATTGACATGTTATGGGTTGTAAATAGTCACATGTCTGTCTGCCACACACACAAACTCTACAGTGTACTACACACCCCAACCCAGGGCCGAATCTCAATACTTATAACGATCTGTCCTTGTGTCATTTAAATATACGCAGTCTTTCGCAGGATAAGCTACGGTGTAAAAAAAATCGTCCTTGGCACATTCTTATGATATTGCTGCATAAACGGACAATTTTTTTATCCACTCAGCATAAAGATGACGATCATATTTTGCCTGGCTTTCACTCTATTCTGCGGTTAGACAGAGCCAGTGGGATCGGAGGTGGAGTTGCCGTGTACATGTTTGTCTCACGTGCCCTGCGTGTTGAATCACATATGGACCTTGAAATTCAGGATCTAGAATTTATGTGGGTCGAGGTTCGTTTGCACAACAACAAATTTCTACTTGGTGTTGTATACAGACAACCAGGTGTACTGGTTTCCTTATGGAATGATCTGCAGGCAAGTTACGATCTCGCCAGTGGCGCCTCTAGTGGCAAGATTGTCATGATGGGTGATCTCCGTGCTGCCCATCAACAAATCACGACAGGAAACTTAATTCTCTCTGTAGTTCTTATCTTCATACTTTGTATATTCATGATCCAACAAGGATATCTGAACGAACAGCTACTTGCTTGGATAAGATCGCTACACATATTCCAAATTTTGTTCATTACAAATCGTTTCTCCCGCCTGCCACAGACAATGGCCATTGGACAATTGCAGCCCATTTATTATTTAGGCATAAAAGAGATTATTCTTTTGAAAGGTTTATTTGGATCTTCTCTAGGGTAGATTTCGACGAGTTCAGGAATACATTTAATGCTGTTAACTGGGACCCCTGCTTCGACACGGACGACATTATTGAAATGTGTAAGCTATGGACCAGCAATTTTTGTAACATTGCTTGGCAGTGCATCCCAAATGGAACTATAACTGTAAGGCGGGATGATGCACCTTGGTACACGAGTAGTCTCCGTCCTATGAAACGAAACGTCGATAGAATTCACGAAAAAGCAATACTTCTAACAAAAATAATCTTTGGCGCTATTTCCGACAATTAAGAAATGCATACATTAGTGACTTGAGAGTTGCCGAAGAAGGTTATTTCTGACATCAATTTGGCTCGAAGAACTGCTCCAAAAAGAAAGGTAAAGGCTGGTGGAAGAGGTTAATCATTTTATAAAGGAGATGCAAATTGATAATGATTATTTATTGGTTGATAACGTTTTTCTATCAGACAACAAGTCTGAAGCTGAGGCCATGAACTCCTTTTTCTTGAAACAAAGTCGGGTTGATGACACTTCTTTTCAGGCATCAACCGCTTATTTCTGACAATAATAGTACACTGCAAAATATATCTTTTGATGGAGACGAAGTCTGTTCTATACCTGTTTCACTTGATGTTAGCAAGGCTACAGGTCATAACGGTGTCAGACAAGTCTCACTCGAGAAGGCTGCTTCGTCAATAGGATGTCTTCATATCTAAATGCGATCCTACTCTAACACCTATTGAGCAAAAGAGGGAGCCACCTGCATCAGGGCAGATCCATGTATTTGGCATGGTCAAAAGTACTTTCTCAACAAAATGATCAGCACAAACACAGAATAATCACTGGACGCCCTCTTGCCTGACGCGGTGCACTGCAATTAGACAATCCTTAATCCTTCATTACACAGTAGCTCAATTAACAGCTTCTGAAGAGGAGTGCGTTATGACCGCTCGCTTGTCTGTGTGATAAGAAACACAGTGCAGACCGCCCGGCGCTAATCATCTGGAGTCAATGTTATCTGGTTATATACACGTTCCACGCCAATCAGCTAGGTAAAGCTACGACGTGTGTTTACTTAAAATTTAATTTGGCAATGAATTTGATTTTAAATAGAATACGGAGGACAGTCCAGTGAGACTTGAGCAAGTCTACTATTGCTCCTTCTCTTACATGACTATTCAAATCATCCCGCAACAAATGCAAGTTCCCAAAAGGTGGTGATGTCAGTTACTGTATAGTAACTATCGACCAATATCCTTATTAAATTGTGCAGGAAAGGTTTTTGATCGTGTGGTTTTCAAGCTGGTATTTTCTTTTCTGAGGGATAAGTTTGCTTTAACTGATAAACAATCTGCCTATATGCCTGGAGATGGTGCTATCAAGCGGCTTGCTTTCTTGTATAATGAATATGCATCCGAGCAGCATACGGACAATAAGGTTGTTCCGAAATAACGGCCAGTAAAAAGTACAAAAATTATAGGGTTTCCAGTAGGATGGTATATAAAATAAAATTGCCCGGTATGTCAGTAGAGGAACGCCTCTTTACACCCCACTAGAAAAACCTTATTACGCCCTCAGAAACTGTTAAGTTTTCACAACGAGCTCTAAAAGTGGCCAACACTATGGAATAGCTCCCGATTGGGGTCGTGATTTTGTTTTTACGTCTAGCGGTAACGTTGTTCATTTTGGTCCAATCTGAATGCCAACTTTTGTACATATTGAGTCCAAATGAACGTACATTAGTTTGTCAACCGTGTGGACATATGTTAGTGATACATGCCTCCTGCATAAGTGAGCCTTTTCAATCCTGAATTATGGTTTATGGAAAATATATAGTTCAGCGCAGTCATGTGTAGTGCAACAATTTAAGTCATGCCTTTTGGCCCCTCGGTGAACTCCAGTTTTGGCGTGCTTAATTCTGTCATAGCGCTGCTTGTCTTTACTACTGCATTTGGGACTAACAATGCTGTTATATTTTGTTTGTTTGTTTGTTTGTTTGTTTGTTTGTTTGTTTGTTTTTTCATTTTGTAAATTAATACGTACCTGTGCAACAGGTTTTTTTTTGTATTGCAGTATAAATTATGGAAATTTTGTTTTAAATACTCTTTCCCATTTTCTCATTCTTCCAATGAAGAATGGTCTTGGTCCAGCACAACGGCATGTGGGCAGGGGTGCCCAGGTCCACTGAAACAGTAGGCCTAGTTGTATAAATCGTATAAACCAGGTGATCAAGTAGGGAGGATGGGGTTGTTCACATCGTACGTGTACATGTACATGGTAGTTCTGGACATTGTGATTTGCATGTAGTGCACATAGATACCTTTACACGGTGGTGTGTGTGTGTGTGTTGGGGGGGGGGTGGTGGTGGCAGGTATTTAAAGTACACAGGGGGATACGCCAAACAATGTCGTTAATACCTGTTAGAGAAAGCACTTCCATTGCTCTCCATATTATTTGTGCTCATTTGGGCCTAGATAGTGTCTCTGGCTTTATGATTCAAAATTCTCATGAAAAGTCTTGCCCATCAAAGTATCAGCAAGCATACTCTTGCAATTGAAATCACTTGAAATCTGGGGTAAGAAGGGCAGCAGAGTATATTAATGTATTAAATAAACAAAAAGGTTATTTCACTTTTAGTTTTACTTTCATATTTTACTCATTCCACCCTGATAGAAGACCGAGTCAACAGCTTTCCTTTGACCGCTCTGGGCGCAATGCGCCCAGAGCGCGCCAAGAAAAGCTGTTGACCATGGGCATATTGCACCCAGAACGCGCCAAGGAAAGCTGTTGACCATTGGCATATTGCGCCCAGAACGCGCCAAGGAAAGCTGTTGACCATGAGCATATAATTTAGAATGATCTTCCACGCAAGTCTCATCCAATATTTTGAAAAATTATCCCTAAATTAGTACAATACAATTAGCAGACGACAGATATTAGCGGGAAAAAAGCGTCATTAGGGTGGAATGAGTTAAACTAGAATTGTACGAAACTTGTGAAAGATGGCACGGCAACAGCAAAGTCAGCACAAAATTCAGTTTGCCATTTCAATTTCGAATGCAGCGCTGAAAAAATTAGGCATTGTGCCTGTTGACCGATTGTTTTTTCGAATAAAACATGTTTAAACCAATGCAGGAATACACGTGTCTAGACCTACCGTGGAACGTGGGCCTATTGCTTCGGCAGGCAATAATCGAAGTTTATCTGAAGTGATGATTTAAGTGAGTACTAAAAATCAAGTATAAGCGTATCTGGCCTAACAGAAACAAGATTAACACTGCCTGCATGTACCTATTCTCGAACGTGGACAGAACTCCGGCTTAAAAGAGAAGCAAGTTCAGGTAATGAATGAAAAACACGAATGTGAAACCACTCGAAGACTACAAGCCGCAGAGGCAGGATGTCCAGAGCGCTGCCGAAACGTAAGTGTAACTAGACTATTAAAAATGAAATAAAAGCTGCTGGGTGAGGTCGGCCCCCTGGACCACCTTCAAGACCCACACCCGATTTCAATTAACATCAGTCCCAAAGTATGGGATTTGACAGATCGAGCGTCTCCTTGCTCAAATCATCACCGAGTCACCTTCTTTAGTTCGGGCTCTGATATTTTGCGGCCTATTTCCACGACTGATCATTCAGTTGTATTCTTCGGTCTTGCAAATTCTCACCGCATTGATCGCCCACTCAAGCGAAACATTTCAGATTGCTCAAGAGGGTATTTTGAAAATGTCAGTCAGCAGAGCTTATATTATGGGCTGTCATCCATCCATCCGTCATCCATTGGTTCACATGGTGTCAACATCTCCTTCATCCAAAACTCTGGACAGAAGACTTTTAGATATTTTTCATTTCATCATGTAGTCATGGGGCGCGAGGGAGAAATTTATTGTCATGTTTTTATTTCTTACTTCTTCAAATATAGGTCAGGAATAGGTCACTAATATTTAGTCAAATGAAGTTCTTTTTATCAGCTGGATGAAATGTAATACATATTAGTACTCTTTCCCTTGCACACTCTGTATTTCCGCACTGATGCACATATTGAAGGCTTGGAAAACACAGACCAAATCAATAAAAGCTGAAACAAATCAGCAGACTAATTTGTTTGCCTTGGCAGAGTCTCCGATTTGATATTAGTTTTATATGTTACAGGTACACCGGCGGTAACTACTTTTGGCTGCAGTCCTACTGCAATATTCTGGAAATTCTATTGACAATTGTGGCATAACTAAAAGGAATTTCGGTATGCTGGTGGGCTCTCCTGTAAAATCCATTTTGTGTACATATAGGCTTGAGACTCCCAACTGAAAAGCATTACTATCACTGCGAGGAGCCAAGCGACCGAGCGGGGAGCTAGGGTTCGGACCTTTTTGTTAAATTGCACCTTAAACGGTGCATTCTGGTGGGTTCAGAGAGCAAATATTTTCCTGTAGGCCTCCATAGCAGAGCAGCTAGTAAAAAGTGTTATTATTCATCTTTTCCAAAAAGAGTAAAAAGCAATACATGTGGATGAACATAAAGCTACTCGAGAGATCAAGTTAACTGAATGTCCTGTCTCTGATAAACCTCACACGTCATGTCAGCTGAACTACCACACAGTAATCTGCTTCCATTAAATGGAAACTTATAATTAAATTTTAATATTTTAGACCCATAAATTTATAGGCAAATTAATTATGTCAAGCATTGTGAATGAATGCATGTATTGTACCTTTAATAATTTTCATCGCATTAAATGGTGAGCCATTTCTAACCAATCCTCAAGTATCCTGTTTGGTTTATCTGCATATTACAATAACAATAGACGAGTTAGGACTATATGACATAGGTAGTGATCATAATACAGTTGTTATTCAAGGTAGGTTCAATGAATCTCAGTGTCAGACAACACATTCAAAGTACAGCATTATAAATGGAGCATAACTAAATCGTCAAACTGGACCATGTTTAAAGATGAGTTGAGTAAATGTCTGGCCCAATGGAACTGTAATGTATACCAAACGGTGAATGAAGCCTGGGTAAGCCTAAGAGACATTTTAACTGATGTTGACAAGCAGTGAATTTGCAAGGTAAAATGTTCCAGCAAGGTGAAGTATAAGGTAGATTCTGAGATTCGTAGCTTCATTAAGTGCCGGAAAGAGGCAAACCGTTTGTATAGACACTGGGCAAAGAAGAGTGAAGAGTGTGATCCAGATTTCTTACAGGTGCTATGGAGTGATTATGTAACCAAGAAACGTAAAATACAGGATAAAATTAAAGCTAAAAGGGTAAACAATAAGATACACGTAATCATCCGAAACTCAGGTAAAGGGTCTAAAGATGCAAAATCCTACTGGCGGATGCTCAAACGTTTGAACAAGAACAATGACGACTCACTTAGAATTGTTGATCCGGCTGACAATAGCCGTACTATTGAGGACCCCAAAGAAATATGCAAAGTACTGGGAGAATATTGGAAAAACGTTGGCCCCGTGAATGGTATGCAAAATGATATTGTAAATGATAATTTGAAAACTCAGGTTAATAACCTTTTCAGATACACAGGTGAGACTTCGGGCAGTACTGACGTTAAAATTAATTACGACAATGTAATTTATGCTGTACGAAATCTGAAAAACGGTAAAGCCTGCGGAGTCGACCAAATTCCAAACGAATTCCTTAAACAAGGTGGCTCTTCATTAATGGTTACATTAGTGGATCTGTTCAATCTTTGTAAAACCTATGAAGTGTACCCGGATCAATGGTTTCAAGGCTTTATAAAGCCTATTTACAAGGAAGGACCAAAAAGATACACTGTCCAATTACAGAGCTTTTACTGTTACCTCTAATGTGTATAAAGTGTTCACATCAGTAATGGAGGGGCAGTTTATGAAATACTTAGAGCGGGAAGGGATATTAGGGGAGCTCCTTGGAGCTTATAGAAAACACAGAAGATTGGAAGATCAGGTATTTGCGCTCAAGGAGTTATGTAAAATAAGGAAAGCTAACAAGCAAAAGACATGGCTATCCTTCCTTGATATCTCGAAGGCATTTGACACGGTTAATAGGGAACGCCTCATCCTAATGGTATGGAAAAAGGGAATTCAAGGAAAAGAATGGCGTTTGACAAAACTACTTTATGACAAAGTGGAAAGTAAGGTAATATTTGGCCCCCTAGAAAGTTCATGATTTGATGTATTTAATGGGGTAAAGCAAGGATGCATTCTGTCTCCTACGCTATTTTCTCTAGTTATGTTAAATATGCTTGATATGTTTGAAGGAAAAAATCTTGGTATGCCCTGTGGAGATGGACATATCCCATGCCTTTTATATGCCGACGATATTGTGAAAACTGCAGACAGTGAAGACCAATTAATTTGTATGCTGAATATTGCATATGTTTTTTTTAGAAAAATGGGGAATGACGTTTAATGCCAACAAATCTAAAGTCATGGTAGTGGGTAAGCATGTAGATTTTTCAAAAAAATGGAAACTTGGAGATGTATATATATCTGAATGCAAATCGTATAAATATTTGGGCATTTTGATCTCGAATTCTCTAAAAGACACGGCACACGTGAAAGATATAGTAGCAATAAAAGGCTCTCGTTTACGAGGCTACTTATGCAGTATACTGTCTTCTCATGATGATGTTAACCGTATTAGCTTCGGAAATAGCATAAGGAAAAGTATTATTCTTCCGTCACTGACTCGTGGCGGTGCAGTGTGGTTATGCAATACTAAAGAGTCTGAGGCTTCTCTGAAGTCCATTCAATACACCATAGCCAAAGCAATACTTCAGGTCAACTCTTCACCTGCAGCAGTGGCTACCCTTGGTGAACTAGGGTGGCTCCCCCTAAAACTGATTCTGGATCGCATTAGGGTAAAATACTTTCACAGGATGAAATTTGAGATGCCAGACACAAGGCTATGTAAGCAAATTTTTGACACTCTTTGGCAAAGAAATGATGAAAAACCTGCAAAGATTTGGCCATATGTTGACGAAATTAAGAAGGTCTTTAATAACGTAGCCATAGACCATGCCCTGGAATCAAGGAATCAAGAATGGCTGGGATGCTTTTTAAAATTATCGCTAGAAGCATATAAATTAGACTTTTTCCAGGAAATAGACTTGAAAAAGCCTTTAAGATGGTATCAAATGTTTAAACGGTCCTCTTTCGGTGAAAGTTATCTTTTTAATGTAAATAACTTTGCCGAAGTACGATTAAAATTTTTTGGCCCCCACTGGGTGTCTGGGTGTCGGGGAGGTCTGGAAAGATGGGGGTTATAGACGGAAGATGCTACAAAATCTCAAAAAATTCCAATCTTGCAAAAAGAACCCTATGGATACAAATCTATGGATATGTAGTAATCAGAAAATATATAGGTTTAATGTACTTGTGAAAAAAAAATGGGTAATATGGGTCCAAGGTTGTCAGTCTCACTGCGCTCTAGCCTCACAGCTTCCACCTAGAGGCCATTTTCACTGTATTTCAGTACAACATTTTGTTGGAGTAGGCCTACCATTCAGGAGTCGTACCGAAAAAATCTAAAGATCAATTAGTTGATATACTGGTATCATCATTATTACAGAGCTTTTTGACAATGTTTACCCCCCACGTTTAATCTCAAATAACCTAAAACAGGTATTTAAGTTCCCAACATATTCTTTGCCGGTTATCTAGAGGGTAAAAAACAGTACATTGAGAATTGTAATACAGTGAAATCTTGTTATTACGACACCATCTGTTCCCTATGAAATGTGTCAAATAACTGAATATGTCAGATAAATGAATCAACATGGAAAGTAAACTTTTTCCCATGAAAATCTTAGTCATTATATTGAATATGTCGGATATCTAAGTGTGGTTATAATGAAGTTTAACTGTATATGCATTGTACTGCTGCTGTATACACGTACTTTTTCAGCAGTGGCACTAAGTGATACACGGTTCCAAAGTATGATGTTCCATAATTTTATCAAAACGTCACACAATCCAACCCTTTTTGCAAACGTGCATCGCCTTTTGTCAGATTATATGCTGGTAAAATATCATGCAATTCTGTTGAGCGGTTCTAAAGAAGTCGAGAATGGCCTTTTCACCAAAAAATTAATTGCACAATTTGAACTGCAGTGTCACCTGGTGACCAAAATATAAACGTCCCGACCCGAAGTGACCCTGTGTGCAATATCAAAGCAATTTTGATTTAACTAAGTAACTAACCAACTAACTAACTGACTGACTGACTGACTGACCAACTAAACTAAACTAAACTAAACTAACTAACTAACTAACTAACTAAACTAACTAACTAACTAACAAACTAAATAAATAAATAAAAATAAAACAAAATAAAAAATTACGAAAAATGTAAAAATCATTGTGTCATCATCTTCAAAAAAGTTGAGAAAAGCCCACCAAGTGAACATCTGTGTGTAAAATAAAAAAAAAATCCCAAAGGTTTATTTGATAATATTGCAATATATGCACTGCGTTGCTATGCATGTATAGTAGCAACACTTACTGACACATGGTCCCAAAATTTACGTCCCATCGCTTCATCAAAAATTAACATGTCCGCGCCACCCTCACAAACTTTCATTGTGTTTAGTCAGATTCCGTTTCATGCGATTCTATTGCGCCGTCCGTTCTGGAGAAGTCTGAAAAAAAATCGTTACTACACAAAACTGCTTGAAAAATAGCAAAACATCGCAGTTCCACGCGGTGGCCAAAATATGACCTACGTGACCCAAGGTTACCCTGTATGCAATGTCAAAGCAACTGACACAAGCAGTCCCAAAATTTACGTCCCATCGCTTCATCAAAAATTATCATGTCCTCGTCACCCTCACAAACTTTCATTGTGTTTAGTCAGATTCCGTTTCATGCGATTCTATTGCGCCGTCCGCTCTGGAGAAGTCTGAAAAAAATCGTTACTACACAAAACTGCCTGAAAAATAGCAAAACATCGCAGTTCCACGCGGTGGCCAAAATATGACCTACGTGACCCAAGGTTACCCTGTATGCAATGTCAAAGCAACTGACACAAGCAGTTCTTGCGAAGACTTTTTTTTTTGAAAAATTAATTTGAAATATCATAAGAATTAAATATCACATCATCATTGTCATCGCAAACGTGGTAGAGGACCATCCGCAGAATATCAATGTGCAAAATCAAAACACTGCGTGCAGCTGTTTTCGAGAAATCAACAATGTGAAAAGAAACCAAGCCAAAACAAAACAAAACAAAAAGACAGATAGACGGACGACAAACGCAAACGGACTTCATGAGCTCCGCTGACTGACAAGTCAGCAAAGCTTAAAATTGCAACTGTAAAACAATTAAGTTCTAGGGGTTCCAAAAATATTCCTATGTAACTTAAAAAGCAACTGGCCCAGCCGTTTCACAGAAGATTTGTCTTACGATTTAGCAAAAAATGTATAATAAAATAAATAGCAGGCATAATCATTTGATAAAAACCTAATGGAGATCCGTCCAAGTATGTATCCTAACCAAGTATGACGTGAATTCAATTGACAGACGGCCGGACGGATGGCCGATATCTGAGCCTCCCAAAAGCTCAGCTGTACCGGGTTCTGGATCATGGCGGGCTAAGTGCCGGCCGACTTATGAAGCATGACAAAATTTATCGTTTGGACCCACTGTAGTCGTATTTGCACCACTTAAGATGAACCCTGTCGGCTAGAGTTTGTCAGCATCATTAGACACGTGTATATAGGCTTATAGACCTACTAAAGGGCGGGGGCCTTCGCCGCGTACGCCCTAGTATGGGTCTTGTTGGACATGCCAATGTTTTTAAATCTCAATCTTCTCCCTATTTGTCCTCTTTCACTGCAATTGAAGTTAGATGGTAAGATTTGTTGTTAAATTCTAACACTAACTTATTGATCTACTGAACTTAAAAGAGTTAGATTTGTCTGCAATGCACCACATAATAAAACAGGGAATTGCCTTAAATTGTTTGCTTGTATCTGTGACGGTGTAATACTAATAGGCCTAGCCTAAAGTTACTTCGAAAGGGCCAATCAACAGAACGTCCATTTTAACGGGCGCCAAACCTCGTTGTAGATGGCCTATGCTAGCAGGCAGGGTACCGACAGTGCCGAGTGTGTGGTGCACCCTGTATTAGCCTAGATTTTACCAAGGAGGCTTTGTGTAGCTTCCTTAATTGCTAAGCCTATGTGTGGCCATCGGCATACACTGGGTAAGCACATCCAGCACCGGCTCCCTCACTCAACACACATAGGAAGGACACATGATAGTTCTGGAATTTGTGGTACCTAAAATATTTTATTCCTGTTCAAGGAATTTTCCAGGGTTTAATAACAATTTCGCGAAGCTATTTTATTTTTCACCCTATTACACTATTTCGCGGAGATCGCCTTATACAATACCCCTAAATTATGATTTTGCGGATAGCAATATTCCTGTAAATTGACCACCTTTCTCCGCGAAATTTGGAACGATCATGCGATACCGTTTGTGACTTGGCGAGGCTGCCCGTGATTATTTTGTCTGCAACCTAAACCCGATAAGCTAACCAAACCCGTGATTAGTGCATGAACCGAAAGCGTTCGGTTCGACCAACGCAAGCGTCCTCAGGACAAATTGCTCAAGTGAAGCCTAAACAAGGTACATGTAACTGTGCCCGTGATTTGAATCAACCTTTTGTCCGGAGTCTAGCTATAGAATAAACATGGAAGGTTTATAGCCACAAGAGTGAACATTCAACGTAATGTGTTGCTAATAGTAATACTAGGCCTATACTATAGTTGTGCCTGGACTTAGTAGGACCAGCCCCGTGATTTGTACCCCTCAACTGTGCACACCCTATAAAGAAAACCTGAACAAGCCAAGTTTGTTAAAGTGCTAAATGGTATTGTCGTCTCTCTGAGGTATGACAGCGGACTAGGAGTGGTAGTGCTGATGAGGATTAGTTAACTTTCATATTGGTGTAAATCTAAATGCAATCATTGCAGGGATGATTTACCGAGTCCGGATTTTATTCCGTATTTTATGCGTAAGCTATGTCAAAATTATATTAATTATTCGTAAATGAATAAATCTGCAAGTTCTCCATGGCATATCATTTTATTTGTGTGAATGAGAACAAAGTTAGCAACATCGCCTCGAGATTATGTTTAACATAGATATATTGATATAATGGGGGTCCAGGCCAAAAAAAAAAAGCGGCCGCCATTTAATTTTAGGCCTAACAGAGTCTTATCCACGGGGGGACACTTTAAATTTTGTACCGTATAGACCTATAATTAAGAAAGGGAAATATTGCTACACATTGAACGTTGCTGTTCTCTGCTGGCTGTGGTATAATTTGTAACAGATAGGACATTTTTACGCTTTTAACTGTTGAATGACAGTAGGCGGCACACCTGCATGGAGGGGCTGGGTGCACATTGTTCGCCTCACAGAATGGTTCGCGAGTTTGCCTGGGAGTCCTGCCTTTTTAGCCATATTATCAGACATCATATTGTTCAATTTTCCCCTGGCCACCGCCTCGACCAATTTTATGTTTGATAGCCAGGTAAAAAATATCACTCACTCACAGATTCTCCTTCATTTTTTTTGGTCAGTAGACCTACATCTGATCTGATTTGTTAGGCCTATTCCCGTTAACAATTTGTTTAAGCTCCAAGAACTTTCTACTTGTAACAAATTCAGGTGCCTTAACGATAGCAAAGCCATAATTTAATTTTTCACATTTCCTGTTGACAGACCTATCCAAGCTGGTCAAAGTATCTGGCTTTGTAATCATCACGATTTGATTTCTTGATTTCCAGAATGAAATTACCAATAATATAGCTAAGGGTCCATGGACGCAACCGGTATGTCAATCAGATGCACCGCTGCAAGCCAGCTTTTGAGTTTATTTACGTGCATGTTTGTTTGCTTTATTGTGTTCTTGTTACGTTTTGACAAAATGTAGCCTTTAAGATAGTCGCTGTTTTCAGCACTAAGTTCGTTTTCTGCTTCATGCCCAATGTTTGGGGACATGGCAGTTGAGGAAAGTGGCACGGCCATGGGTAGAGTCCAGAGAATGTGCGTCACTGACAAATTGGGCATCGTTGACGTTGGCGCAGCTGCTGGCGAGGTGCCAATGCCATGGAGTCACTGAATGCAGCGTTCCTTTCGATGGACTCCGCAGGGTGTCACAGTTGAAACGGCACTTTCAGATATTTATTTGCCGCCTCAGTAAAAAATTCGTCGATTTCTGTATCTGTAATTTCCAAAAAAAAAAAAATTGTAGCTTTTTATAATCCTGTCATTTTACTGGCGTTTAAGGCTTTCTGGAAGACATCCAGTTTGAGGCCATACACTGTGACTATGACTAGGCCTAGATACCATACCTTTTGTGTTCAAGTGCCAATTTTAGTAACTAATTTTTCTTCAGTTGTTCAATTTATTCTTCAAATTAACTGAGCAATAAAATTTTACTCTCCTTCAACCATAATTGCATATGCTGAATCCAAATCAGCAAATGAGATCTCAAAACTGACATCCTTCCCCATTGGAATCTCCTTTGTTGATAAAAAAAACAAAAACAAAAAAACAACAACAACAAAAAAACAAAAAAAAAAACCAAAAACAAACCTGTATGGCCTTTGACCAAAATACTTTCCGAATATGTAAACTGAACTTTATATATACAGAAAAATAGTGTTAACTAAGGGTGTATAACTGTCAATAGACCATGGTTGTATTAAGGCATTTGGGAATATGGACTAATGTAAGGAGTAAAAAGTGTAAGCCTATATTATACTATATCATGGGTAGTACTAGTACGAGACAAACTGAAGAATGTTGTAACTTAGTTCCTTTTGTACCATTCACAAAACATCGTTGTTTGCTTCCGAAAGCTGCACTTTAATAAAGAAAACAAAAATATTTTCAATGCTGCACATTAATTAGCCTATAATACATTAAACCAAGAGGGAAATCTGGGCCGCATGACGTACACAAAAAATATAAATCTAGGTCTAATATAGGCCTATTAATATATAGACCCAAATGCTTTACAATGGATTGCAAAACAGAGAAAGCCTAAATTAATCACGATGTACGCTGATAATAATGGGTTTTTCGAGACTTATTCATTGATGGCATAGGCCTGCCAATATCTTGTCATTCTATCAGCACATCGTGTTTTGTTTATAATGTTGATTGCCTGGCATCGCCATGTATTTCGGTTCACTTATGCCTTAATGGATTCAAAATCAAGTGTCCACAGACTCCCATTGGTGCTAGGGCAGGCCTTCCATTGTAGATTTTACAATATACGGATTGCTTGACAGGTTTTCATTACAGTCAGCGATTGCCTAGCATCAACCACAAAGAATTCTTCAGATTGAAAGATTCTAGGCCTATGTTTCTGTTGTTGAATCGTCTTTCCCGACATCAAACGTAAAATTAGCATCCATTCCAGGCCCACTGAGCCTAAGCCTGGCGTGGTATTGTCTATTGACTTTTCACCGTCACATTTTTCTCGTCCGACTTCGAATCATCTCGAAAAAACCCCCACAGAATCAGACGGTAGATGTTCAAAATTCATAACGTAGGCCTATGTACTGACAAGAGAGGCAGGTGCTTATTGTAAGCAAAACATAAAGACTCACCGGACAAGTAGCTGCATCGCGCCAGATCGCCATAGTGATGGATCCCATGAATAAAGAACGAAAAATATGGCCCGTTGAAACTACCAAGGAAGCTGTTTCCACAGCTGTGAAAAGATGCCAAACATAGGCCCATGGTCTTTCCTATTCATGGGTGTCCGTTATGCTACAAATTCACACATGGACACAAAGGCTGAATCGTTTGACATTGACCCGAAAATTCAGAGTTGCTATAACTATGAAATGGTGTTTTCATGCCTAGACCATGTGTTGTCTCGCTCGTCACAAAAAGGGGAATTTATTTAGTTCAAACAGACCGTAACAGACATTAGGCCTATTACTGACAACACTTTGTTTTTTATTTAATTAAGGAAGGTATTGAATTTGCTTACCTTTTTAAAATAAAATGTATCTGCAAGTCATACTGTTTAAAAAAAAAAAAAAGTCATCTTCAATGACAGCCTGAAAAAATGATTTAGCCTAGTGCAAGTCTCGAATATATGGATTTATCATCCAGAGGAACACATGCTCTGTGCAGGCTGAAATATATTTCTAATAGAAAATTAGCACATTCAACACATCATTGTAGGGACTAAATATCATATGTACCTAATATTAGGTCTCCGAAGTGGCGCAGACTTTCCGACATGACAGTTATTTTATGCGTGAGATCAAGTAAATTCAGGGAAGTTATAACAGACCTCTATTGTAAATCACACTGTAAAATGCGTGTGACACACACGAATTGCCTTTGCGTTGGCAGGTCTGGTGGTGGGATTTAAATTCTATCATAGTAGTTGTGTAATATCTTTATCGTGGCATTGCTGCAGGCCGCACATAGGCCTACATGTAGTTTCGCAATTCACCATGGTTTGCCCTGGTGAGTGCCATTATCAACCGGAAGTAGGCTGGCATTACTTTCCTGCATCTAAATCACATACAAATGCAGTCCGCACTGCAGCGGTTGTGGTAGAGTAATATTCATTCATGGCCTTGACACTCATAACTTTGGAAGGTAAAATTCTGTGCAAATTATAACTTTTTCTATGATTGGATTTGCTTCGCTCGGGCAGGATTTCCAGCTGCCTACATGTATGTCCTTGTATGCAGTGTCTCACCACTGCTCACCGTCAACCCTAGCGGGATCCGGAAGTATCAGAAAAAAGTCGATCACGGATTTCTTGCAACATAGGCGACTCGGTGAAACGTAACATGCGGTTCCTGGATAAACAACCGTACTCACATATAAGACAGGTACATTGAATTATTTTTTCTTATTTTATATAAAGAGAAACTTAACGACCGTTTGAACGCTATCAAGTCCGATTTTCAAAGAGCAAAGTCCTGTTCCGTACCGCTCACTGAAAAACTAAACAGTTCTAAATCATTATATTGATTTATTTTGTATCAGGAACAAGCCATATTCATTAAAATTTGAAAACATCCCAGTGCAATGGGTATAGTACTTATTAGAAAGCACTGGATTGGATTGTCAATTTTGAAGTGTAAACTATTTTATGTTCCATGTTGAGAGTTTTTACTTGATGCTAGTGACTAAATTTCTGATCCATAGGTTAATACCGGTTTCCTTTAAGTGTCAACATGATGCACAGCGCTATAGTCGGAGAAATAAAATTATCTCCATCTGCACATATTCCATTTTTAACATAAATGAAGACTTAGAAGCTTTGCCAGAAAGACGTTTTTTTCAAGCAGAAAAGGTACCACTTGACTTCAGTTTAATTCTTAAGTATTCATTGTCAGTGACTATTTCCAGCTGTTTACTCATATAATTGAACATATTCTTTTTCTAAGTTAGCACCTCTTCTATTGAGTATCATGCCCACATTTTTATCAGTATTTGCCTCCAGCTCACATTTGACACATTGATTAGCTAAATTGTCAGGTAGAAATTGTAGACCGGCTGTAGTGTCTGACATCAGAACCACACCATTGGAAAATTATAAGTAACTAAGACGTATGAGCAGCTAAATTAATATAAGCCTCTGGCTACTTTTTTAACCTAAGTTTTTGTTCTAAGATATGACGCTCTTGTACCTGTTTGTATATTATACACGGTGTGTATAGTACACAAACAAGAGTATCCAGCTGTCTTTTCTGAAGTGGTGTCTGTCCCGTGCATGGGACAAAACTGTCAAAGTTGTCGTCAAAAAACTTTTAGGTTACCAGGATTGCCTTACCTGCGAAGGTCATTATATCCAAAGGACCCTAAAACATTGGCAGATCATGGAGACATACAAATGCAGTGTACTGATAAAAAGCAGTTAAATTACAGAACGTTTATGCCTATTACATACTATAAAATAAATTCCCTTGTTTTCCTTCAATAGATCCGGGTTATACTCCAGTCAGTCAAATTATGTTTTAGGAGGCTACAACTATTGAAGATGCTTTTACTTTGGCTTTGGGGTTATTTCTTTATAGGGTTCATTCCAGAACTTTGACACCACCATGAGCAAATGAGATCAGACGACTTTATTATCAGACTCAATACAGTTGCATACAAAAGATACTTCACATGCCATGAAGATAAATATATGGAAAAAATGACTAAGACTGTTCCAGTATTACATTGTGCTTAGCAGGAAACAAGGCTGTCTGCCACCTCTCACATGAAATCAAATCCGTTAATCTGAGCCAGTTACGAACAATGCCATGGATAATTACAATATTGCTTGATTGGATTCTTTTTCCATAACCAAAGATATTTCTGTGTGCAAATTCACAATGGCTGGGGATATAATAATTCACAAAAATATTACGCTCACTTCAAATACTGTACGTATATACGAGATAGTCCAAAAATATTCAGCTTTAACATAATTCATCTGATTAGCACTTACGTCCACAACTGACTACGGTACGAGTTTCCGAGATATGTTTGACATATCTGCATCTTGATATCTTTACCACAATTACCAAATTTTCTCACCAAACTTTTGACGCTGCTAAAACATTTCGACCAGAAGTTAGGTTAAACGTACAGAGGAGTACACGAAGCTGTTCTTGCTTTGCAGAGCTCGTGTGGTGTGTATTATAGGCAGGTTTAAACTCTTTGGACAGGCATGGTTGGACAAGCTCATTTCTTCATTTAAATATCAAAAATGTCTTGTGGTAGCATACCCGTTGCACGCGGGTGCAAATATTTTACTTTCTGTTTGAGTGACTCTTCATTCAATCAATCTGTCTGATTATATTCGATGATTTATGTCAGTACCACAGTGTCATTCTTTAATGTCTTGTATGCTTGTTTTTTTCTATGTATTGACAGT
This sequence comes from Hermodice carunculata, assembly GCA_964020975.1. Classification (NCBI taxonomy): domain Eukaryota; kingdom Metazoa; phylum Annelida; class Polychaeta; order Eunicida; family Amphinomidae; genus Hermodice; species Hermodice carunculata. The sequence goes on along the minus strand of OZ026618.1, from coordinate 55,653,999 downwards.
GATTCTCTCTCTCTCTCTCTCTCTCTCTCTCTCTCTCTCTCTCTCTCTCTTTCTCTCTCTCTCTCTCTCTCTCTCTCTCTCTCTCTCTCTCTCTGCTGTATTGGAAACTATTGAGACCATCCCTAAGGCTGTCAGACAGGTTCGTAACTTTGAAACCATCTTGTTATGGAGAGGTCTTATTGGGGATATTACTATTATTATATATATGAGCATATTGGTCACACAATAAATATTCAAAAAGTAACGTTAAATCTTACACTGTTGAAACTTTGATAGATGCTATAAAATTTCTTTTGGATAATACTTTTGTTCAATGCGGACCATTGGTTTTTCAACAAATAAAAAGCATTCCAATGGGCAGCAACTGCTCCCCTTTACTAGAGGTTTGTATTTAACCTGGCTTGAATTTAAGAATATGGATAAATTGATGAAAAAGGACTTTCAAATGGCTATAAAATTATCAAGCAACGCAAGATATATTGATGACATTGCTTGTGTAAATGTACAAAATTTCAGTGAAATTGCTAAAGAAATTTACCCAAAAGATATCCCTTTGGAGGGTAACAATTCAGATGGTTTCAGAGATGTGCTTTTAGACTTGGATATTCAGGTCACTAATGACAGGTTCTGTATTAAAGTCTATCACAAAATAGATGAGTTTAACTTTGAAGTAGTTAATTATCCTTTCCCGGACAGTAATATTTCGGATCCTATTGGATATAATACATTTTTGTCACATATTTTGAGATTTGGTCTTATTTGTTCTAAATTTCAGGTCTTTGCATCAAGAACCAAATTTATTTACAATAAACTTGAGTCAAGAGGATTCAAAGGTGTACTTTTGATCAAATATTTCTACAAATTTTGCTGTAAATATCCTGAGATGGTTAGAAAGTTTGGCTTCAATAATTTTAGTGATTTTAGACTTGCCTGTTTTGCTACTTAATTTTTTCTTTTGACACCATTATGTTTAAATGTTCACCTTTCAGACATTTTAGGCTAGCTTGTTTTCTGTGAGGTAAACCCCCAGGGGCTACAGGTAGCAAGAAGCGGCCTACGACAGTTACAAGCTTGCCTAATTGTACTTGATATCTGGTTAATATTTTCATTGCACTCTCTTGACATAAATACAAAACACTTTCATTCTTTTCTGACTTGCCCTATAATTCTACTATTAACATCCAAAGATTATTAGAAAGTTTGGCCACAATAATTTACAGTTTTTAGACTTGACTGTTTTGCTACTTAACTTTATCTTTTGGCATCTTTCTGTTTTAATATTCACTATCAAACATTTTAGGCTTACATGTTTTCTGTTAGGTAAACCCCCAGGGGCTACAGGTAGCAAGAAGCGGCATACGACAGTTGCATGTTTGCCTAATTGTACTTAAAATCCTGTTAAGAAAAATGGTTTTGATAGCTTGTTTTTTGGCATAAAAGCTAATGACTTCCATTCTTTTCTGATATGCCTAAATGCACATTTACTCGGTATTAAAAAAATTATTCAAAATTGACAGTCTTTTCTCAAATGTCACAAACCTGACACATTAAGTTGACACATTAACTCAGGGTTGGCAGATAAATAGAGCTTAATTGTTTGAGGAGTAGGTGTCATCATGGTGTTTGTTTTAAATCTCTGGTGCAGGATGTACATTGTTACAGTCCTTGTTAGGATTTCCCTTGGTTTGTACAGGTGGTCTAGCTGCAACTGTTTATTTTACAACCACTGGGACTGAATAGAATGCCCCAGCTTATTTCCACTTCAGTTAAACATTGGCGGATGGTTTAACTAGGATAAGCTGTCCAGCTAGAAAGGGTAAATATTGGTTCAGGGGTAAGTCAAATTGTTCTTATCTGAACCTGTACTATAAAAAAATTTGGTAATTATGGTTTGTTTGACAGGTATTCTTCTTTGATATGAAGCTCTGCATTCATACCAAAACTTCACATATTTAGCTAATTCATGAATTGCCACGTTCATATTTATTCATTATTATGTGGGTTGTCTTTGCTGAATATTTAGCTTAGACAAGGAGCCGCTACTCAGAGAGACATGTACGGGTAAAAGGCTCCGAAACATGTTGAGTACTTACCAGCTGAAGACCCTTTAATTTATTTGGGCTAGTACAGCCTATGTCAAAATTTTACAGAGGAACGTGTGCAATATGGACAATAGAACTTCTATGTATATAAGTTAGACAGGGACAGGTTAGCTTATGGAGAGTAAAGAGTTCGGACTGCGGAATAGAGTAATGACTACTAGGAAGTGGTTTTGGACAAAAAGACACAAATACAATATATATATATATATATATATATATATATATATATATATATATATATATATATATATATATATATATATATATATATACAGTAAAACCTGTCTATTGCGGACACCTATGGTTCTGGCAAAAGTGTCCGCAATAGACAGGTGTCCACAATAGGCAGGGGCTGAACTTTTGGGATATCAGAGTACATTTGCTCTCAGTTTTTGTACATTATGCCCCTGACACTTGACTCAAACGCATATTAACTTGCGATTTTACAGTTTTTATCTTTTAAGGGCAAAATTGTGTATTTATGGGCTTACCAGGCTAAAGAAAGTTTGCGTAATTTCTTTTACCAACAGAAAAGAGAAAAACAACAAACATACCACAGGGATATCCTATCCTTTGAGAAGAGTATAATTGTATATGCCACTGTTACAAATTGTGAATAACTTCACATGAGTCTCAGGGGGTCCTTTGTTTTAGGCTTAATGATTGATCTATGGAGCTTAATTGTTTGATAGAGAAAGTGTGAGCAGCCTCACTCAACAGGAGCACCAGTGCTCAGAGACACCTGGCATGTTCGTTGAGGCATTGCAGCCCAACTGCTTGGCTGAATGAGCTTATGATGTGTTACAGGCCACTGAACAATGGATTAATTAGTTTTTGATTCCAGCTTAACATGCACGGCATTGTTCAGGCATTACAACTTGGAACATAATAAGTTGCAAAAAATGCATTGATATATTGTGTCCGCAATGGACAGGTTGTTTTTGCATTTGGTACCCCAAAAAGTGTCTGCAATAGACAGGTGTCCACTGTAGACAGGTATCACCAATATGAAAATGACTTAAAAACATTCGGTTCTGGCCAAAACTGTCCGTATTAAGCAGGTGTCCCCAGTAGACAGGTGTCCACAAGGACAGGTTTTACTGTATATATATGTCTTTTTGACATACTTATAAAAAGAAGTCTCAAAAAGAGAACAAGTTGTGTGAAATTTTGCGTAGAACATATGAAAATAAAATTTCAAAAGTAGCCCAAAAATCAGAAAAAAACTGTACAAAGGGTATTTTGCAAAGTTTATTCCATTTTTACATAACAGGCATACATCTATATATAGAATAGGTGAACACAAAGATAACAATCATTTAGTTGATAATTAAATAAAAATCATCCAAATATCTTATGTTTGAATGAAATTATGTGCATTTGAAATTTTAGCCCATAAACCCATTGTTGGCGGCCAGCTGGGATGGAGAAACCGAAAACAAGGCTGTAAATTCAAATTAATATAATTTCACTAAAATTAGACAAATTCACATGAAGTTAGACAAATTCACATTTCAGCTGCATCCGATGTTTGATATATATAAATGAGGCAATTTGAAACTTTTCTGATATTTGGGAAAAGTACCTTTTCTACCCAGAATTTTCTAGATCAATTAATAGGTGGTTATATGTCAAATAATTGTTTGCATGATAATCCTCAGACTTTATTGTTTTCAAATAAAATAGCCATTTTGAGTATATGTATCAACATCTGGGTGAAAATTGAAATATAAATCTGTTTATAGCTACATCTTGATGTTCAAGGTCATTTCAAGGTCAAGTGAAGGTGAAATTTTACATGTCTGTGGCATATCTCACTATTTGTCTAGTTTCATGAAGAGTGACCTTTAACTTCAGAAGATAATGCTAAATGTGTTATTAAGGGAACAAAAATTGGTCATTTGGCCCCATTGTGATATATATATATATATATATATATATATATATATATATATATATATATATATATATATATATATATATATATATATATATATATATATAGTGCCTGCTTCCACCTAACTGAGGATTTCAAACACTTTTGTCTCTACTGCCCTAAATATGTCCGGGAAAGTAAGAAGCTCCTGCTTACCATCACTCCCTTGTTAGCCCTTGGTGTTAATCCAAACCCTATATTGCATGTTGCAAGTGACAGACTATGTAGTATTGTATCGTTCGGGAGTAAGAAACTTTCGGAAGAATGCAATACAGTAATTTTCAGAGCAATGCAAAATTTCATTGTTGAAACACGCCGATTTATACCGTAACTGGGTAGTATATTATCCCATATATGTATCTCAAAAACCAGCATATACCATTACAGTGTATTTGTATGTTCAACGTATGTACCTTTAATACTACCATGTTCTCTATCGTGTCTCATTTGCATATTCATTCCTCAGATCATTGGTTTATCCAACAGGTCTGTAAGAATACATGTATAATGCTCCCATATATGGGTCAACAGTCCACATGTGGGTCGACAATGACAAGGCGGGAAGGAACACCCGAGCTACTGGGCGCACTGGCGGCTCCACAGTGGCAGTGTGAGTTTGCGGCCAGGGTGCTTCGGCCGCGCCCAGCAAGCTGTAACGTCCCTTTCAGTCGCTCCCTATGCTGAGGATGCATTAGCTTGTTAGTAAGTACATTCGTGTATATATGCATGTTTCTTAATAGGATGTATTCATATTTAAATGCAGTCCTACTCTAACACCTATCGAGGAAAAGAGGGAACCACCTGCATCAGGGCAGATCCATGTATTTAGCATAGTCAAAAGTACTTTCCCAATAAAATGAACCACACGAACACAGACTAATCTTAAGAACATGTATTAACATATATTTGAAACATAAAGGATGCCTAAAATGATTAAAAATGGGCTCTCTTTTGGTTGAGAAGGAGTTATTTGTGGATGTTCTGTAATATATAACACAAAACTGCCCTAATCATGGTGAAAGCATCAGTCTGTTGCCCCGGCAATACAGGAAGTGCGCAGGATCGCGGTTACATATGAATATCTCCTATTGGATTTGAATGTTAAATATTGTTTTTGTTGTTTAATTGTGTTACAGTATGTCTACCAGAGTGCATAGTCACATGTTTGTACATTGTATTGTCCTATGCGTCTTGTAGATATCATTTTGTACGTCTCCGTGTCTGGAAAACCCCTAGATTAGTTATATTTTGTGTACTATTGGGTGATCCAGTTAAAACTAATATGTTTAAACCTAAACATAAGTAGCGCATGGATAATGCTTTTATTGTATACTGCCCGACATTAAAAGTTTGCCAGTTTAACTCCGTGAGGCCTGTACAGGAAACAATGACCACAAAAGCGCCAAAGCCTTATATGCCAAAAACCATTCACTCGGAATGACAGGGCCGTAGCCTTGGGGTCAGATTGGTCAGATTGGTCGGACCAACATTGGACTCACAGGTCTAGATGTATTACCAAAACTATATTAATAAACAGAAATTTGCTTAAAACTTCCAAATTTCTGAACTTGGCCTGACCAACTTTCAAATGGAGGTTACGGTTCTGAATGAAAATATCGACCACCCATCATTCCACAATTGGCAAAGAATCTTAGGCTACACCATCATCTACACATATAGTTTTGCCAATAGCCAAGCCTATATTTCTGTTTGGAAGGAAAGCACGGAATGGGCACCCAAATGTCTCCATCCATGCAAATGCCTTGGAACTCCCCAATTTAGGGTTACGAGTCTCAACGCGAAATAATAATAATAATAATAATAATAATAATAATAATAATAATAATAATAATAATAATAATAATAATAATAATAATAATAATAATAATAATAATAATAATAATAAAAGTACTCCAGTTGTCAATGCTTTAGTAACTAGACGGACCAGAGTTGTGACCATATTTCCCAAGAGGAAGACACGGGTAATACTCATTGAACTAAGGTCTCGGCTTTGCAGCTACATGTTCTAATGATATAAAACGCTGTCACATACAAGCACACTCGCCGTGAAGGACTATTTCCTTTTGCTAGGCGCGCTTTGTCCGAACGTTTAAAAAAATACTAGTTCAAACTTACCATAGAAATGTCGTCTGCTTCACGGGACACCCCCTGTTCTATCAGGGTCCCTTGTTGATTGATTTTCGTAACGAACATTGCAGATCAGATTGGGCCGTCAAATAGTGTGACTGTTTCGGTCGCTTATTTGACGAAACTATATATGACCCGTAGGCACTAGTTACGGTTGATTTCACTTTATTGCATTTTCAAATGTTTGATGTTGTAGTTGGTTTTGAATTATATATATATATATATATATATATATATATATATATATATATATATATATATATATATACATATATACACATATATATACATATATATATGATTATGATATATATATATATAATATATATATATATATATATATATATATATATATATATATATTATAATTCAATAGTTTTAACATAGGCACTTGCCATAGAGTAAGATTTACATGGTAAAATAACATGTATATCTCAGCTGAACAACTTTAAGTATGGAAGGAAAATGGCCTCTAAACTATTAATGAAACCTTTCATAAAATATTGAACGTAAAACAATAGGTTAAGACTAATTAGGGCAGTAAGGCTTGCCTAATAAGTGAAGTGTCTGCCATAACTTAAACAATGGGCTTTTGTCCTTTAAACACCACCTTTGTATGAATGGTTATATATCACAGAGCCATATGATGTACTCAGTTTAAAGGTTTCACAAGCTGCTCTGGCGATTAGCCCCACAGGTGTCGGAAAGCAATTGACACCTACGCGTGTATGGTGATCAGTGCACAGATACTGCATGAGGGTCTCATTAATTTAGCTTGTAAAAAAATATTCTAACATACCCAAATAAAAACTGCCTGGTACATAGCTGATGTAGACAGGCATGCCAATCAAAAAGTTTTACAATTTATGTTAATGTTGCTATAATTGACCTCAAATTTACTTTTAAGATTGGTACTTATAACATGCATTACCCTACCCTATGACCACAAGTATCCACCCCCTCGATGCCCTCTCCAGTCAGCTGGAGGTAAGAAAAGTCTATGCTTTGCTGGTTCTGCTAAAGGATTCAATTGGGGAGAAGGACCAGGCCCGATATTTTACCCCTCTTGCAAAGTAAAAGACAATAACACAGGACAGACGGCACAAGACAAATCTCCCAGCAGTACTCCACCAAGACAACAGAGGTGTTGGAGCACTGCAACAAGTAAAACGAAGTTAAGAAGTACGCTACAGTTGGACTAGACAGATAGTGTATCTTATATACATGTAGTAGTTTATAGTGAACAATAATATAACCAGGTGGCTAACTTTACTAGAACGCAAAAAGCAGGAATAAGTTCATTTGATGTAGTCGACTATGTAACGGCACTGAACTGAAAACATTTGGTATTCATAATGAATTTTTGGACAGCCAGAAATATTTATTTATTAGTGTCAAGAGTGCAAATTGAAGCGCCAGATAGAACATGGCACCAGCATATAACACGTATTGTTAATAAAGCCAGCCAACGGCTTGCTCTTTTACGCAGACTCAAATATAAACTCTCCCGCCAAACACTCATACGGCTGTACAGTACAATGATTCGTCCTATCCTCGAATATGGGTGTGTCCTGTTTGACAATTGCACTGAAAACCTGTCACAATCTATAGAAGCTGTTCAGTATGAGGCAGCCAGGATCTGCCTTGGCGCAACTAGATACACTCCACGTGTCTTACTTCTCGAAGAGCTTGAATGGCAAACTCTGGCAAATCGGAGGAAATACTTTAAACTTATTCTTTTCTTTAAAATGTACAATAGGTTAACTCCACAATACTTACATGATCTCGTTCCTCGTGACGTTGCATTCACTACTGGGCGCCTTTTGAGAAATCGTACTGAATTACGCCAAATTAGGTTCACCACCAATCGCTTCGGCGATTCATTTCTCCCGTCTGCTATCAAATTATGGAATAACCTCCCGGTTGATACTCGTCTCACCAATTCCCTGCCGCAGTTTAAATCTAAATTAAATCTATTACTCTTAAGTGTTGACAAAAAGCCCACATACTTTAAACATGGAAGTCGTTTTCTGAACATATGCCACACGCAGTTACGTCTTAACTTCTCTGTTTTAAACGCCCATCTACATCATGTCAATATCCTTCCAGCCTCAACGTGTGCATGCTCTCATACCACTGAAGATACGAAACATTACCTTTTGTTCTGCCCCAAGTTCACTGTGCAAAGGGTCCGTCTACTGAACACTGTGTGTCACTTACTCGCTCCAGGTGTAAATCCGACTTTAATAATTCAGTGCTCTAGTGACATTTTACTAAATATTCTCTTGAAAGGTAGTGAGGACTTGCCAGACACTGATAATGTATTCATCTTTGAGGCTGTTCAGACATTCTTATCAGAATCTAGACGTTTCATCTACTAATTTAGTATATGATCTAATTATAAGTCTCCACTATCTGGCATCAATTGTATTATTCGTGTACAAGCCGTGAATTTAGTCTTCTGTTCTCGTCCAGTGTGTATTGTATATATTCCTGTGCGTCCTTTTATGTACTGGAGAGCCTCCAGATTAGTCTTTGTGTACTATTAGGCAATCCAGAGAAAATAAATATGTTTATACTAACAGTCTCTAAGCTGAAGCGTGCGTACTCAGCTACTGAAGTATGCAAATGATCCCTTTGATTTGTATAAGTACCTTGTTGGTAATGATATTCAGGAGAATCAACAACACAGATATTATTGAGGCGGCCGTTCAACTGGCTTCGACCTATTCTTGATCTCTCATGGAGAATAGAAGTGTATCTTTTTCCAACATAACATAAATTTCTTTTGCTTAACTGGGTGGGGAATAATAACTGTAATACGATTTTTGACTGTCGAGGTTGTGCCTGCAGACTGGAAAACTATGGTAACCCAAACCTAAATGTAATCAAAAACCCTTTTAATACTATCAAATTACACATACATGAAACATATGTTCACTCGAGTAACATTGGATATCACTCAGGAAAAATATTAGACCACTGAAGGGATTGTGCCCGCCACATAAATGACAACATTTCACTTAATTGAGAAGTAATACTACATGCGTGATACTACATTATACAAAATTATTTCAAATAAAAGATTGTGAATTTCAAGCAAGTGTCAATTGACGCAGCTTACATCAATTACAATGTTACGGAAGTGAAAATGAACACCACTAAAGGAAAGGAAGATTTTAGTAATATACCATTCCACTTAAGGTAGCGGAGGGGATTGAGCCGCGCGCAGCGGTCCCGCGACTTTGACGTTGCATAGATGAACTATGTTTCACATTTCACCCACAAAACCATACATTTTATTCATTGTTCAGACATCTAGATTTGTTAGAAAGAAGTTTCATATCGATAAGATAATTTTAAAGGGTTTTATACGCCCGTTTACAAGAGGGTATCAGATTTGACATTTTGTCAGCATTTCTTTAAAAATAATCGATGCAAAAGTGTATTACCTATGTAAAATTAAAGTATAGACCAATATGCAGGAACCGTATTTTTTGTTTACAAATAAAATACATAATAACGGAATTATCGAATTCTTTGATCACCATTTTAAACATCAACAGTTACTTTATTTTGTGAGCTACAAAAGTCTCGGAAGGGAACATCTGACGGAAAAAACAAAAAAAAAAAAAACGGTTCCCAGATAATATATTTATCTTTCAAAAGACGATTATTTGAAGCAGATCGATCAATTAGCTTTTTATTGACGCTGTCCACAAAATTGATTCATAAGCAGAAAATTTCATTCAGAGAAATCGGCGTTGAAAGATTTGAGGCCCTTTTTTCGCACATTGTTGGCCATAATGACAATACAGCTTTCCAAATTCGGCCCGTTTTGGTCTCAGTACTTCGAAGAAAGGTCAATCAACATCTTTGATGTATAGTTTCCAATATACAATGATGTTTATTGGCTTAAAAAAGCAGTTATTTACCCGAATGAGATCAAATGCAGCCACACTCGAAAGCTTGTCAATCGGGTTTCCACGCGAATGGGACAGCTTCAAAGGAGGATTCGAAAGCGGATTAGCCACGTGACCCGAAGGTGCCATCACCTTGACCCTAGCAACATTGTTTGCATATGGCGCCGCTTGAACAAACGGGTTGCAGTTTCACAGCTTGCTCTACTCAGAAGGCTGCCCGGTAGGCAGGAGTTGCTCACTCACTTCTCATCACCTTGGATCGAAGAACAACGTACATGGCTTTATTAACGGCATGGATGGGACATTCGCCATCCAGTGTCTTGGACTACTTGCGACCTTACCGAAAAGAAAGTTGGAAAAATCGACATGCCACGATCACGTTGCTGCTTAGCTTGGCGCTGACGGCGATGTGTCTTGCTTTGTTTCTTGGCTTTTGGCATTTTGTAAAGTGAGATTGCCACAGGCGTACGTGGGTTCCGAGCAGAACTTGACATTGCAGTATTATCCGTGGCCATGATTGCACTGGTTCACTTGTATGTAACAAAGGCCAAGCAAGTTTGAACGGCGGGTTATTCAAACAAAGAGAAACGTCAAGAAATGTCCCTATAAATCACAATCCGCCAAATCCAGCATACCAGAAATCACACACTTTGGCCCTCAAACCTTCATTCCTCCATGTATAGTAAAAAAATCCAAGAAAAGAAGACATCAAAGATGAATTTTGACGGCAAAAAAGCTCGGGCAACTCGTACGGTCAAACCACCATGAAAGATCACGTGACCTTTTTTTTGGATAATCCATGATCCCGTTACCTCTGCAGGTCGGATGAATGCAGATCTTGTTCATATCTCTACATGGGGCAAACAGTGGAAAATGCCTTTCAAATGCTATTAAGTCCCTAGCTGTTTTGTTTTCCACTAAACATAACAAGCCAGATCACCCGTCTTCACTCCTTGGCAATGCTGTTATACCAGAAGGTACTAGCCATACACATTTGGGCGTTACACTTTCTAGTAATCTAAAGTGGGATGCCCATATTACCAGAATCGTGGAAAAAGCGAGGAAACGTCTGTCTCTCCTCCACAGACTTAAATTTAGGTTATCTCGCAATACTCTGATTCGGCTTTACAAATCCATGGTACGACCCATCTTAGAGTATGGATGTATAATTTTTGACAATTGCTCACAGACTCTCTCTGATTCCCTCGAGTGTGTTCAGTATGAAGCAGCCCGCATTTGTTTAGGAGCCCTGAAACGCACTCCCCGACATCTTATGCTTAAGGAATTAGGCTGGCCTACTCTAGCTAAAAGACGCCAATATTTCAAATTAATCATGTTTTATAAAATTGTTAATGGTCAAACTCCCGCTTATCTTTCGGATCTCGTTCCGAATAACAATGGTCAGCCCACTGTCCAGTTAAGAAACTGACGCAGCCAAAGACAAATCAGGTTTAATTCCTTACGGTTCGGAAATTCGTTCATTCCTTCCACTTTATTTTTCCTCAGTGAAACGTGATTGCTCTTTGTCAGTTACGCACTACGGACATATGGACAACCCCAGAACCTAATGCCCCTCCCCTCCACTTCGGGGGTGGACCCATAACCTTTTATCCGTGACCAAAATGACCACGATGAATCAGGACTATAAAACCGGTACACTTTGGAATAAAAACGAAAATATATTTATTAAGCGTACATTATTGAAAATGAAACTTTGGAAAAGATTAAACCTACGTGGCTGCTGAACTGACTTATTTTCACTCCTTTCAATGATTAAGGAGATAATAAATAGTTATTGCGTAATAACTTCAGAAAAAGGTTTTACGGATCATTATATTTTCATGTTTTAAATCACATACTGATCCTCTATTCCACAAATTTTAATTATTGAAATTACAAAGTTTGGATACTTAATCTTCCATGGTCAAGCTTGCTCATGTATGAAGTTAAATATTATCTTGTCCCTGCCGTGTTTAGAATCCTTTTTCCTGAAGTATCAAGTGTCCATAACTATAATACTAGACAAACACATGACTTCTGCATACAGCAAGTTGGGAATAACGTAGGGAAGTTTTCGATAATGTCTCATGGACTGTACATATGGAAATCTGTGCCTATTCACGTTGCAAAAGTTACCTCAATAATTTGTTCAAAGAGCGCCTTAAATTTTTTGTTTTGGATCAACAATACCGGAGATGTGTTTGGATTAGTTTAATAAATTTGTTTGTGTATTCGTTTTCATTCCAGTAATTATTGTATACTTATGTAATCAGTGCTGTCCCAGTCGGGAGGGAATCTAAGCCCCATGGGGCTTCATTCCTCCTGCTGAAAATCTTGCTTTTGTCAAACATGTCTTAGTTATATTACACTCTTTTCCTTATTTCTATGTACGAGTCTTTTTTCTGGTGCAGTAAGAATTTTCGTGTATGTATGATTTTCAGCAAATAAAATACAATATGATACAATACAATTCAATACAATACAATACAATTATATAATCACTATAACAAACGATAGGGCACACAGATTACCACCAGTCAAAGTGGCAATATTAATCTTGGCAGGAGAGGACTGTCTCCATGATTACCGACCTGTTTTATGGTTACTTATATTTTAAGTAGCTTCTTTGAGACCGAATCAACACCATGTAGACTACACAACGCATACGTTTGTTGTGTAAACGTGAATGAGGCCATGCACAGAGCACTGATCTGTTGAAGTGACAAGAGCCTGGAAAAAAAGAAATGTCCCCCGTGAGTTCTCAATTTTAATAACCCACACTAAAATGAGGCTATGTATATATTATTTTTGGTTTGCCAGCCATTCTATATTAATTATAGGTTTTATGACGACGCTACAGTTTGCAATCAGATTGATTTTCGAACTTGGTACAATTGTTGCAACTAAATCTGTTTATACTGACACCCCGATAAAACAGTGGTACAAATATGTGTGTACTCCTTCATTCATTCCATCCACGTCATACAAACTAGTCAACGCATAATTTACTTTTCGAAGCAGTTGCATACGTATACAATAAGTATGTTCACTAAAGGTAAATAAAATGTTACATATGCTTACATGCACAGCACACTCTCAAATCAAGTTACTGTCCAATACATATTTCAACACGCTCGTGCTTTGCGATATGTTTCTTCAGTTCCATATATTTTATACTCATTAGGTGGCTGTTTGTATGCTGCACATCAGAATACGCTCTCCCTATTTCTAACACTAAAGTTCTTAAGTGCACAGAGAGAAGCACCCATTTTCATGATTTTCAAACTTACCAGAAAGCTTTTTAAGATTTAGCAATATTTTGAATTGTAAAGGGTTTTTTTTTGAGAATTCGCCCGAATTTGTTTTATACAAAACTCTGGATTTTTAAAAAAATTGGCTCCCATTTCTGGCATTGGATAGATGTAATTTATGATAATACCAGCAGCCAAGTTCTAAATAATGGGTGGCCCACAACTTATTTTACTTTGTCCCGCAGAGTGCTTCAAGGTGTCCACTGTCTCCATATCTGTGTTTTATTTGGAGCAGCAATTTTGGGGATTATCATTAGACAAAACAATAATATTGAAGGCATTCAGATGGAAGATATAGAATATAAAATAATCCAATACGCAGATGATACATGCCTTTCTATAAAGGCAAAACAAGATATTTTACAAGATGTTCTAAATGTATTTGAAAGATTTAAAAAATTTTCTGGTCTTTAAGTTAATTATGATAAAACTGAAATAATGCCAATAGGTAACTTGAAATACTCACATTTTAAACTAAGTACACATAAGAACATTAGGTGAACAGATAGACCAGTTAGATTCAATATGGTTCTATATGTCAATCACATGTGTTATGAATTATGATAAACTCAAGTACAAATGAATTAGCAAATTTGAATTATAATCCTCTGCTACAAAAAATAATAATCAGTTAAACATGTGGTCACAACGTACTATTTCGTTATATCGGAAAATCACAGTGCTGAAAACATTTGCTTTGTCCCAGTTAGCCCATACTCTGACAGTTGTCCCAAGCCCAACCTCTAACAATATACAGGGTAATTTCTTTTAAAAGGTAGAAAAACTTTAATATACCTTCCTTTCGGGGAGGACCTCATAAAACGTAAGGCTTGCGTTCATGAGCACAAACATCTTGGTGTTATTCTCTCTGCAAACTTATCCTGAGACAGACACATTAATTATATTTGCAGCAAGGTATCGTCACATTTGGGTTGCATCAGATATTGTTCTCCCTTATTACCATGCAATGCATTAGAAAGTATGTATACGTCATTTATTTGGCCCATCCTTGAATATGCTGTACCTAATTTCGACAATTGCTCACAGAAAGGTAAGAAACAATTAGAGTCTGTCCGATACAAACCATCTTTGTATGTATCTTGTACGATGAAAACATCTAGCCAAGTCAAAATTTCAAATTGTTTGGGGTGGGCGAGTCTGGAAGATAGACGGAAATTTATCAAGCTTATTATGTATTATAAAATTGTTACTGGCACATGCCCTCAATACCTTCAAGACTTGATTCCTGTACATAACGCAGATAGGGTTAATTACCCGCTGAGAAACATTAATGATCGCACATTAGTGCACTCGCGTAAATTGAAATTGAAGAATTCTTTCTTTCCATCAACCACTCGCCTGTGGTATGCACTTCCACTTCAAGTAAGGAATGTTCCATCTTTAAGTACTTTTAAAACATCAGTTATATTAATATATTTTCCATCCAGACTCGCTCACTTAAGACACGGACTCGGAAGCTCAATATTTTGTTAAATCGTCTGAGAGTTGACTTCAGTGCTCTTAATGCTCATCTTTATTCACGAAATCTATGTGATTCTCCAGCTTGCTCTTGTGGCTTTCGGGCCGAAACTATTATTCATTATATGCTGCAGTGTCCATTTTACAACACTCATAAACAAGTTCATCTGACAAGGGTCTCTGAAATTCTTGCCACTGGCAACACAGGTATTATTTTTGAAACTTTACGTCAAACCGAGAAAATCAATTTACTTCTATTCGGTACCCCATCTGCTACATTCCTCAGTAACTGTTCTTTGATGGACGCGTCGGGTCCATACATAATGAGCACTTTCAGATTCCAAAAGGTCTTAAGGGGAGACGACACTGATGACACTGGCTAGTCACATTGTATTTATATATTGTAGACCATAAAATTATGTCGTAAGTAATCTCATGTATATATCAGTTAATTAGTCCTTTATATTACAAATAGTATTAGCACGCCGCAGGTGTCTGACAATGACAAGGCGTGGAAGGAACACCCGAGCTGAAGGGCGTAATGGTGGCTCCACAGTGGCAGTGTGGGCATGCCGCCATCGTGCTTCGGCATGGCGGCCGCGCCAAACAGTAACCCTGGTTCTTTTGTCGGACTAGTACCTCCCCTTCAGTCGTCATCCGTGGCTTGTGCACATTAGTATCCATTGTATCATATATATATATATATATATATATATATATATATATATATATATATATATATATATATATATATATATATATATATATATATATATATATATATATATATATATATATATATATATATATATATATATAGACCTGCTCCAATGTATATGTACCTGATTTCTTTTTCTTAATAATGACGCTGGAGGCCATATGTTCTGCATTGTATATGAAACGTGTATAATGTACATGTCCTTACGCTTTCTAGAGTTTTGTCCCAATGAGTGGTTTATCTCTATTTTGGTGCGGAGGACATAAATTATTACTTGTACTATTATAGTTACTATACTTATTTCAACATACGAAGATTATTTGATTGATAATAAGGATGCCTGATTATTTGTGTATATCTTTGACGCATCATGGAATTTGCCCGGTTCCGTTGGTGCCCCCGCTGTAAAGAGGAAGTTTTCCTAATAAATTATTTTATATATATATATATATATATATATATATATATATATATATATATATATATATATATATATATATATATATATATATATATATATATCATTTTTTTCTGCCCTATGTGTCCTTCTCTCCAGAATAATGGCAGTTTGCGATCCTGTATTTTATTGTGACCTCACATGTTACGTACAACTGTGTTTTTTTGTCATTTTATGTTGTATCTTATTGTTTTTTACACTTTTTTCTCTTTACATTACTCTATGTATGGTTATATTTGTATATAATTTGTATTTACACGAGGAGAAGAATTTATATTAGCCTTTGGCTACTTTTCTAATCCTCTTTAAAGAAACAAAGAATATCAACAAGTTGTATAGGCCTACGTATGCTAGGTAACATTGTATAAAGAGACAGTAGATTAATTATTCTGCAGTGATTTAAGTGTATTTTATTTCTGTTGTTTTAAGTCAATGGTTTTATTAACCATTCGCTCTACTACTGCTGAGTTTACTGATATCGATTCACTTTAGGAACTTGTTCCCATCTGATCCCAGGCAGTTTTTTTTTAGATAATGAAATCAAATATAATAAAGTAAATCAAATATAATGCTTATCAAGAAATTTTGAGTGAAAAACTGTTCAACATCGACGTGCTTAACCTTTCGCGTACACAAAACTTTCCTGACAGTCGCCAGGCTACTGTTGATCTGTACTTGGATAATTTTTGTAAGGCTATACATGTTTCTACTCTTGAGTCTGGATGTGTTAATTATAGGAAATTCAAGCCTAAAAGTTATTGGTGTCCCGAACTGGGAAACTTTTTTGTGGCGACTGTGGGTTAGCAATGATAGACCAAACCATGGTCCGGTTTATGACGCATATAAACATGTTAAAAAGCTTTTTAGGAAAACCAGCAGACGCCGTATCAACAGAGACACCCATAGTACTTACATCAGACCTAATGGCTTGTATTCTGAGGGCAAAATGCCAAGCTTCTGGAAGTTTGTTAACCGCCAAATTTCTAGAAAGAATAATTCCTCTCTCAATGTTACAGACTTTGCTAATCATTTCGCTTCTGTCTTGAGTGACTTTAAGTCTTCAGAGTACTCAGCTGAGCAGCTAAAAATTATTGACTTTGTGAAAACTAAAGTATCTGAAGGTTCAACTGTTAAGTACAATGTGCCGGTTACGGACGATATGATTGATAGTTATATTAAATTGTAGCCCTGGGTACGATGACGTCAGTATGGAACATCTGAAGTTTGCCAGCACTCCTATTTTACGCCATCACTTGTCTTTTCTTTTTGCGTGTATTTTATCTCATTGTGTTGTTCCCACTGTATTTGGTATTGGAGTAATAGTTCCTGCTTTAAAAAAGCCTTGGCTTAATGCAAATGACACAAACAGCTACCGACCCATTACCATCAGTAGCACCTTTGCTAAGCTTATGGAGTGTTTCTTGCTGTCCCCAGATAACGCCTGTGAAACCCAGTTTGGGTTCCGAACTTGTCGAGACACTGATTTCGGGTGTGATCTGTTGAATGATGTTGTTCAGTATTATAATCAGGTAAATTCTCCATTATTTCTCTCATCACTCGATGCCGAGAAATTTTTTTTGACAGGATCTGGCATGCTGGCCTGTTCTACAAGCTATGGGGGCTTGTGGAGCAGGCCAGCTGGCTATTTCTGCATAAGTAGTATAGTAATATATATGGCATTATTCAATGGAAACATTCGTACGGCGCTAAGTTCCATATTACTTGTGGCACAAGGCAGGTAGTATAATATCCACCGGCTGTTCAATATTTTTATTAATGATCTTCTAATACAATTAAGTAACATTGATTGTGCAGTGCGTATCGACCAGGAAGGATTTATTAGCTCTGCTTACGCTGACGACATTACGTTAATATCGAGCACTTCTACTGGTCTACAAGTTTTAATCGATACTTGTAATAATTACGCTGTGCGCTGGAGATTCAAATTTGGTCACAAAAAGTCAAAGTGTATGATTGTTGGTAAAGGAAACATGTTTTTAAATAACCACGAGCATTCCTGGACCCTTGGCGAGCATAAACTGGATAACATCTTAAGTCTTAATATACTCGGTGTTTCCTATTCTAATAACAGTTCCTTTGATGTTCATGTTAGAAACAGAACTGCTTGCCCTAGAAGGGCTATACATAGGTATGCTCCCGCTGGTGTAATATACCCGGGGCTGGACACTAAAGTTAAAACTTTTTTGTGGAACCGAGTCGGCGTACCCAGCTTAACATATGGTTCAAAATGTGTTAACCTTTCTAACAAAATCTTGCAGAGCTGAAATCGGCCAAAGGGTCTGTTATTGAGAGTATTCTTGGGTTCAATAAGAGAGTCCATCACTTTGCCTTACCCCACTCACTTGATATTAGTCGTGTTTATGACATCCTTAAATCTGAAACTGTCTCTTTCGCTCGTAGGGTTTTCTGCGTGTCTTCTCCATACAGGAATATTTGTACTCGTTTCCTTGCCCGTTATATTGTTTCTGGGCACGCCCCTGCAGGCACTCTTATTGATCGTTTACTTCATTTTGGGGTCTGTCCTACTCGTGCTGTGCTGGCACTGCCCGACGGGAGACCGCTGGTTTGGTCCCCATATGACGCGAGGTCAGGACGGCCTCGTTGATGCCTTACGATACCTTGTTCACTCGCCCGAATACCAGAAACGGGGATCCACGGAGCACAACCTACTCGCCCTATTAACCAAAGCTTTTTAAATCAATATGCCCATTGTTTTTATCCCACTTTCTGGGCTGATGCACTATGTATTCTTAGTTTTTGTATAATCATCAGCTATCCTGGGCATTTTTACTGTATTTTGAATTGTGTATTTGGATGCATTTATTTGTATGTATTTTCTCTTATTTTCTCCGTCACCGGAGCTTCATTATTATTATTATTATTATTATTATTATTATTATTATTATTATCATAAGGGAAGAGATAGCACTAAGGACCTGATTAATCTGGTTTTGAAACACACGTTATCTCTCAGTGAATTGCTCTGAAGCATTCTCTGGCCCTGAAGCCAAAACTGACAATTAAAATATGTAATTTGCAGTTCAACAATTTGATGATCAAAAAGCAACACACAGGAGTTCGTAATATAGCCTGGCATCATAATCTTGTTGCTCATATCAATAGCTATAGGCCTCCAACCTTTATTTTTATAATTATTTTTCACAGAAATAAAATTTGCGCATCCCAACGGATATGGTCCGTAATTGTGAAAATACTGTGTTGTCAGAATGCTGAAGCTTCTGTTTAAATAAAGTAAGCCAAGTCAGGTTTCCTGTATCACAGAGTTGCTTCATTGGTGGTCATACATAGGTGCACTGTCTTCCAGGCCAGGTCGGACGTTTATGGTGAGGAAGGAAAATAATGTGATCCCGGGCAGAGCACAGTTTATCCACCTACATACAAGTATTGAACCGACATCCAGGTGTTGTTTCAATTCACACAAATAACGAGATGGGAATTATATGATAAGAATTTATCCTTGTTTTTCTGCTATTTTAGACTGTTAAATGCCGTTCACGAAATTTTAAAACAGCAAAATGCAGATTTTTTTACTAAAAAGTGCTAATATGAAAAATAAAAGGATTTATAATTGTGGTCTGTGGACTCGAGCTGGTGGGGATGGCTAGCTTATATGCATACTTTCCTTGAACGACGGAGTTGCATCTGAGCATTATATTTTCTACCTTGGAACGCCTGTTTAGTGATTAATATGAATAAATTTTTGATTAGGCCTAATATTGCGGACATACGCAGTATTTCTTTCACATTATAGGCC
This sequence comes from Hermodice carunculata, assembly GCA_964020975.1. NCBI lineage: Eukaryota > Metazoa > Annelida > Polychaeta > Eunicida > Amphinomidae > Hermodice > Hermodice carunculata. The sequence goes on along the minus strand of OZ026618.1, from coordinate 55,634,129 downwards.
TACTAAGACGAAAGATAACACACCTTTCGTCTTTTCTTCGCCACTTTCACCTTTCCCCTGAAAATGTATGAATACGTTGATGTAAGTAACTTAGAGGCCATGTAGCTTGTCACGCTTAACGGCATTTGACGTTTGTGCATTTGACCCTCCCGCCCCCTCTCCTAAACGTCAAAAGTGAACCTCCGTGAAACGCATCATGAGTCTGATCTAGACCATCATACTTGACCAATTAATACACAGGCATAGGACTCATCTTCTATTAAACTTGTTATAAAGCCTATTAGCATGAAGCCCGACATCGAGTTTATATATTTACTCTAATAATCATTGTTGAGCAACTTTCCACCTGCAATCTATGTGATGCGATGGCGGGTTTTGTTTCTGGCCAAGACATGGAGCAAACGTTGGGCATATTATAGGCATGCTTTATCTGACTACAAGTAATCTTACCAAAATACGAATGTGGATTTTAGGATTGCATAAGGTCATTCAATACCATCGCGCAACTTCAAACGCATAAATTTACAGCTGGCCGTATAGGCCTAAACATTTGTCGGCGAATAAAGTCTGTGTAGGCCTACACAATTAAGATAAAAATAAAATGAAAAAACAATATAATTTAAGAGAGGGTGTAACACGGGGTCTTAGCAGGCTTTTATTTAAATATCTTGTACTTTGCTAGAAAGAAAAATCTTATTCACAGTTTACCCACAAGAACAAAAAAGACAAATTTCTCTTTCATTTTGGACTGAGTCAACGGTTTGCCTTAGCACACTTTGCGCGCAGTGCGCCCAGGAAAGCTGTTGACTGAGACCATGATTTCTGTGAATTTAGACTAGGCAAGCCGGTACTTGAATGAAAAGTCTTTCCCCGTAGAATTTGAATATCTCATGGGTATAAATCATCTTGACTATTAAAATCGCTTATAGCAGCGAAAGAAATATGATTTTAAGTTTTGTTACTGTTTTGAAAATACATCTGTACACCTAATTATTTAACATTTTACACGGAGCATTTCCGACCTGGAGAAAATACATCTAGGCCAACACTCCTCTTTGTAATCTTGGCTGTGTTTTGGCGTGTGGAATGCACAAAATGTGGGAGTCCACGATCATTCACCCCAGCTAGAATGAAACAAATAAAAGTTGGAAATTGTGTTTTTGAAGTTTTTATAGTTTTTTAACCCTAAAATCGTTATGTAAAATATAAATTAATAGGTTTCCTGGGCACACTTAGGATGCTTAATGCTCAGAGTGCACCAAGGAAAGCTGTTGACTAGAGTTCAATTATTTTCTTAAAACCTCTTTGCAGCATTTATTCAAATTGTTCTCTAAAAAGTGCAGGACAAGAAACCCTACTTTAAAGACACAGTTGGCATCTGTAAAAAAAATAATACAAAAAAGATCAGTCGAATTGATTCCATAAAAGAATGTGCCAGTAGCCTCCGGACTATAGCTAGGCATATAAAGGGATGGTGATGTAAAGGGATGGTGATGTGGCAACGTCTGTTTTCTGTGTGTAGACTATATAGTATATTGCAAAAGGCCCATTGGTCGACGTGGAACCCGCTTTATTTTCGGATTTTTGTTCTCACTTTCATACCGAACGATAAATATTTGAGTCGCTCAATATGTTTTTTTAGTTTGTTCCTTAAAAATGGTCCCTTACAAAATCAAAATTCTGGGATCATGCTGGATTTTGCTGGTATTTGCTGGACATGCTGAGAAGTGCTGGAACCACGTTGCATTTTGCTGGAAAAAGGACTTAATTTTTTCTCGATTTTCTGGTTTTTGCTGCCAATGCTGGATACTGGTGGAAACATGCTGGGTTTTCCTGGAAAGAGAACTTAGTCTTTTCAGTGTTTTCTAGTTTTTGCTTTGGATGCTGGATATCGCTGGGAGCATGCTTGATTTCACTGGGAAAAGAACTTGTAAAATTTTAGAATGTTAGATTTTTGTTAAAGATGTTGGATTTTGCTGGAGTAGGCCTCAGGGTACAGAACTTAGAAAATTTTTAATCTTGAGTCTTTGACAGCCCACCAGAACCCGCCACAGTGTTAATTTTGTTACTGGCTAGTTTTTGATGGGCATGCTGGATTTTGGTTGTTAAGATATTGCTGAAATTTACTGGCACAATCTATAGTCCAGCAAATTCTTAAGTGTTACCACAGTGTGGTTTTGCTAGATTTTTCACATTTCTCAACCCAGCAAATGATTACTTTTCTTTTTTTTTTGCTGGACCTGCTAGATTACAAGTAAAATAGATCTCAATCTTGGTAAGATATTCAATGGTCAAGATTTCTGTGGAAGGAAGGCAGCATGGGCGATAAAGGAGAACAAGTGCGTCTACCCTCGCTCAAGTTCCAATTATAATCTCGATGTTTCAGCATTATTAATTAGCCCCAAAAGTTTTATTTTAGTATGCAATCTTATGTATATATCTTATAACTGGATCTTTAATTACCTGTGCCAGATTTTTGGAAAATTCATTAGACTTATACCTATCAAAATATTGAATGAAGATACAAAATATTCGATCATCGGTTAGCCTCGTTCTCAAAGGTTTGCCAGGCGGGAAAATTCGTTTAACTGAATTTGCGGATTGTGAAGACTGCGTTCTGTTGTGCTGTGTTCAACGACTGCAGAATTCAACAAAGCATGGGGCCAGGCCAAAAATTTAAATATCTAGTAGTCTTTCCCTTGTGGTTGGATCAAACATTGGCAGTGGTTAAACCCGCGCAAACATCACCAGCCTTCAATGGGAGCAAAATATTGAGGAAGAGGTGGATGTGCAAACACTGCAATGGCCGGGGATTGTTCACAAGGCTATCATAATGGAAATGGCTTGAGAGTACACTATTATTAACTCATGAACTTTCATGTCTTAACGTTACTGGATTAATAAACAGTATGAATATCTTTACTGACATGAACCAATGCAACTCAGTATGGCAGAGGTACAGTCACGATGGATGTGATGTACAATGTAAAACGTAAAAGATGAAATCATGCCTTTCATGGGGTCACACTAAACAGCAAACCCCACCTGAACCCACCAAAACTCACCAAACTCCACCTGAACCAACCAAAACTCACCGAAACCCACATTTTTGCTGGATTTTGTCGGGATTTAACCGACAGAATCCAGCGAAATTTTGTTGGAACTGGCTGGAAAAATGCTGGATATTGCTGTATTCTTGGCACAAAATGCTGAATTATGGCAGATGTTTTCTCCAGCATTTTCCACCACGCCCAGCAATACCCAACAATATCCAGCATAATCCCAGCATTTCGTTTTTGTAAGGGGTTGGCCAAATGTTCATTTTGTCCAAGTCTGTCATACCTATTGAACTATGAAAACTATGAAAAGTCAAAAGACAACACAGTGAAAATGCAATTACAAAGGTTATTAGTAATATATTCCTATGAATGCTATTTCTGGAAGATTTAAAAAAAACATATTTTTGTTATTATGATTTTGGTTTTGGTCCTTTGCTTTTTTATGTTTTTTTCCTTTTTCTCTTTTTTTTTATTCGTTTGTTGTTGTTGTTGTTGTTGTTGTTTTTGCTGCAACTGTTTGCCAGCTGCTATCTCCAGGCCTTCTCGTCATCATGCAGCGGGTTGCAAGATCATTTTGCGCTGCCATGGTGTAGCTTCAGCTTTTAATTCGCAGTTCAGGTAAAGCTTAAGTCTAGGTAGGCCTGTTGTCAGAGTCTCTTGCCCTCTCTGCCCCTGGTTGCAGTATTTGGACACCCCGGTTTGAACCCCTTGCTCTGTCTACTGATGTCATGTCATCCTGGCTCTACTGTCCAGGAACAATTTGGCCATCTTGGTCTTTCTGGTCCACAACTGGCACAAGATAGTTGTGCTCTACTGGACGGTGGATCCTCAGCAAGTTGTGAAGGACAACGCATGTCTCAACAATGAGAGCCTTGAGACGGACTTTGTCAGGTTTGTGCATCATCAGAGTGTGCCCCATCTGAGTGCCATAAACATAACACTAATCGGCCTGGGCCTAGTGCCAAACGCATTTTCCACCACCCTCTGACCTCTGAAGATTCTGTAGTTGGCGATTGTCTCCTCAACGGACACATGTAGCGTTTGCTACGTAAGGCCAAGGGTTTCAGCCTTCACCATGCGGGGCCCCAGTCCAAAGGCATCATCAGACGCAACAAAGTGTGGAAATCATTTTGATATGTTGGCTGGTCATCATTCGGCAGATGTTCATGATCTGGCAGGTCTATGGAGTAGTCTTCCAGGTATCCCTTTAGCTCCGACAAATTGTAAATCTGTGCATCAGAAGCAGAGACATTGGCACCAGTAATAGCAGTATCAACCCAGAGGAACTTACATGTTATAGTCACCATCAAGCAAGGTGAGCCCCACAATTGGAAAAAAAAAAAAAAAAAGCCTTTATAGTTATGGTACATGGGACCAGATTTCTTATGAGCTTGAATGGCCACACGATTGCCATCAATTGTCTTAGGAAATCAACACAGTGAGAAAGGTTCCATCTCTTCTCAAAGACTCTGGCTACTTCTTTCCTTTCTTCTGGTGTTGAAGGATGATACTTGATAGGGCAGTTCATAACTTCATCAGCGTAGGCTTACTCGTCAATTATGGCACTGTTGGCAGCACAAACTTCAGGAATGAAGAGGCAGGTCGTAAACTTTTGAACTCTGAAATCATATTATTGGTCAAGGTTGGATACTTGTCCCCTCTTGCTCGGTTAAAGTGGGGGTGGGCGGGCAAGTCTCTGGCAAATCTGGTCAAAGAAGGCAGGGTCCATTCTGGTGAAGTTCTTGAAAGCAGGTGCATCTTTTTCTCTCAGCTGATTTATGAGAACGGCATAGTGGCCAAAGTAGGCCTTCTGCCTGGACCGTTCTGACAACCAGCCATGAACAAAACAAAATCGATCGATCAACACCGTGACACTGAACGCTTTTCATG